>JAIUJM010000043.1:0-42038 GCA_026262225.1 Inosperma sp. D86
GAGAGCGCGCGAGGAGGATTCAGCACCAAACCCGATTGAGATAGCACCCTCGGCGCCATTGTAGATGACGCTTATGACGCTGATTGCAATTGCGTACTGTTGAAGGCGTCTATAGGAAGGGGCCATATCAACTTTCTTATCGTTGCAAGATGCTATCGAGACACAATGTGGCCCAATTTATAGAAGGAGATGATCGGACGTATCGTTTAATGATAGGGTTGTACATCGCTTTATCATATAAGCAAGGACAAAGTTTGATCCACATCTTCGTGAATGGTACTTAACCTCCCCGCTTAGCTCGAAAGATATTCTGATAACGTGCCATACATATCTAGTCCCGACCCGAATTACCCAATATCACCATGACTAAGGGCACGGCCGTTCAAATGTCGCGGTGGTTGTTTGTACTTACAAGCATTCAAAAAATTACAATTACGCTGTAGGCCTCGAAGAAAATCTACTCGACATTGATAATATGGATCTAATCATAAGCTATTATTCCCTCTTTCGAACTTACAAACTTCAACATGCAGCTTTTGCTATTTCTCGCTGTGAATGGCGTGTTGGCCAAGCCTTCCATGACCTGCAACATTCTGCAAATATTCTAAATGAGAGTTGGCTACGACTGAAGAAGACGGAATCAGTATCGACAAGGGAAACTAAAATCATGCACGGTTACCTCGATCCGAATCTGTTAGGAAGCATTCATACAGGCAGACACCGACCAACGTGGCGGGTATGTTGGTCAGCGCTGCCACCGCGGCGTAGTTTCCACCAGCAGCTAAAAGGTAATGGTATACTATGGTAAACTGCATGGTCACTTAAGCATAACCATACATACCTTTGGGCCCCCATATGGTCATGACCCAGAGACGTGAACCAACATCACGAGCAGTATTCAATGCAACTTCCATGTAGTTGCGTTAACTTTGGTACATATTGAATCCGTCTGAGTGACTCACTCCCAGGCACGGCGAAACTCCAGATGATAGCAGCACTGCGTTATCCAACGTCGTCAGTAGGAAGAACTAATTACCAACTTTATTGGCACTGACTAGGCAAAACCAATCATCCAGGGTGCCATAGCTGGAGGGATGAAGTGACTTGTGGGATCAAGACAGGCCCAGATAACGACTGCTAAGATAACGCACTTTGAAGTTTCTTTAAGAAAAAGGAGTTTGCATTCAAAAAGCCACCTACGTTTACGAACTCGTTCAGAAAAGCGTTACCAATCTTCTGACTAGGTAAAAGATAAAGCGCAAATATTCCTGCAGGTCCATTAGGAGTGAACATTGTCTGGTCATAGGTCGCCTTTCCGGCTTCGAGCAATGTCGCTTCCGTGATTTGAATCAAGGGTTTCCATTGATAATAGATAAAGAAACACGCAAGATAAGCACCAAAGATTTGTGCAAGGATATACCTGTAAAAACGATAAATTTATGACATGTGATGAAGGACGTTTTGCACCTAACAGCTTTAAGTTTTGGAAATCCCTTAAACAGGGCCAAAACGATGGTGATAGATGGGCTGAAGTGGCCCCCTGATGTTGCTGCACAGACGGCAATTGCGAACATGATACCAGTACCATACGCAAATCCAATTTGAAGTACGCCTGAAGAGACCATTGATATTCAACTGTTCGAGGGATGAAAATATCAGAACTTACTTGACAGTCCGTTTTGTTTGATGTAATTTCCAAGAATCCAAGATGCTGTAGAACCAATACCTACGGTACAACCGAGGTTATCAACACAAAGGTCCGACAACGGAAACTGACCGATGTAGGTATAGAGGAAAACGCCCAACTACACATTATTTTCAACATAAATCAGTGTCTCGAACAGCGGGAAACCTAGCACCATTTCTGCAAAGCATTCCATCGCCCAATGAATTTGCGGGCGATTCCTCGCCTTCTCCCATACGGTGAAAATGGGAGGCCGTTCCTGAAATTCTCGAAGATACATGACAGGAAAGGTATATCCAGAGCTGAGTTTTGTTCTAGAGTGCTTGAGATGTCAAGAATGGTGTGTGAGCGGTTAGTGATTACAACGATCGAAACACCCACCCGTTACCTCCACTCTTTTTAGCACTCCGGGTCAATCAGGCACACCGTGCCAATTTTGGAACGCCTGGCGGCTTCAGACTTTCTGATTTATCTACCCCGTTTCCTGCTGTGTAAAGTTATGGCAGTGTGTGCGTGGAAGTCTGAACCCGTAAGTGGCTGATGTCCAAAGCCGTATTACGGATCTGTCATCCGTTGCGTTGCACAGTGCACTCGCGGATATAATCCTATATAATCTTGGCTTCGGTGTGTTGGCTGAATGTTGAGGCATCCGTCTGATGCCAAAATGTCCTAGACTAGTGATCATGTAATTTTTAGGCCTCTTTAGGAATGTGAGCAATCCAAACGGAAAGATGGAGAACGAAGACTCTGGAAAATCAGGACTGATGGTGTTTGAGAACATGAAGACCACTTGAGGTCCATATTGATACAAGGATTGAATATTTTCCCTCGTATCCCAACATGTGGCTCACTTGTGTGCTTCATGGAACAAAGAATTTGTAAACCTTTACCATTCAGGTATGAGAACATTTACTTCTGTTGACAAAACTTCCTTGCAACAGCGATGATATACGACTTCTCGTGATGATTTAGGGTGCAAACGGTGAACTTCTACGGGTCTTCGTATCCCGGAGTAGGTCTCCTGGGACGTTTTGGTACTGTAAATGGAATAATAAGATCGAGAAATATTAATAAGAAATCTGACAGACGGGGATAGGTAGTGGGTATCATTTCTGCAGGCCTATAGCCCATCCATTCTCGAATGGGCGGCACAGTTAACACCATAATGGGTCCTATGGAGCCAAGGATACAAGAGTAAAAGATCACGGGGCTCTCATGAGCTTGCCGTTGCTGTTATTAAGGTAGGCTAGTTAGAGAAAGTAGCATGAAAAGGTTATAGAATTGGGCACCAAATAACGATATGTCCTTCTGAACGGCCCCACTAGAGACGCCATGTTCATAGAAGAGGTTGGGTTGCAAGAGATTTGCACAGTGCTTAGTAAGACGTCACGTATCACTTTCCCTCAGTAGTTACCAAACATCGTTTCTCTTTCACTTCGGATTTGTCTACCACCATGTCTATGGAAGAGAGTATTAGCTTGGAGGAGACAAACAAAATTCGAATTTCCCTTGGCTTGAAGCCATTAACAGACGACAAGGCTCCTACTTTGGACGCTGACAAAGTTGCAGAGAATAACTATGCTCGAATAAGAGAACAAGAATCGAAAGAAAGGGAATCTAAGTACGTATTTGTCCGCTGGTCTTTTGAGGTGTATTATAACGCGGTTTTCTATTCTAGGAAGATACAGGATAGAATTGCGAAGTAAGTCGCCTTTTAATTTCTAATAATCCTTCGCTTCATGGCTTCTGGGCTTCTTAGAACCCCTGCCTATGGTCTTGAGATTGTGCAAATATTTACATATGATAATCCAACAGGGTACGCAACAGGCGGGAACTAAATGCTTCACTGAAAGGAGCGACTCTCGGTGATGCAGACGACGATGTGGACGATACGTTGAAATGGATCAAAAGAAATAAGAAGAAGGAAAGGGAGCTGGCACAAAAGCGTCAGCAAGAGTTGGAGGGTAGAGATGACAATGTTCTTGGAGAGTATACGGAACGTGAGTACGTTATTATTGCCTATCTGAGCCGTGAATGATGTTGAATTGAGCACAGGCGATCTTGAGGGTTTAAAGGTCAGCCATGATTTCGACAAGATGGACGAGGGCGAGTCCAGGATACTTACCTTGAAGGATACTCGCATTCTTGACAATGAAGGTACTGTGTTTGTAGTCAGGGCTCAGATTCCTTACCTCTGAACTTTATTCCCAGAGGATGAACTTCACAACGTTGAGATGGCGGAAGAGGAGAAGCTACAAAAGCGCCTAGAACTTAAAATCAAGAAGCGCGACTATACTGGTTACGACGACGATGAATTTAAGGACGGGAATCAAGGCTTGACAAAACGTTCTATCTTGTCAAAATACGACGAAGACATAGAAGGGCCCCAGGAATCCGTAAGTTTTACCCTTGAAAATACTTCTGTAGGCTTAATCTCCATCTAGACTTTTAGGCTGGGTAGCTCTACAATTTCTGGCAAAACAAAACGGGAAGACGAGAAAAGACAAACCGCTGCTGGCCTGAACAAAGTACTGCTTTCAATAGATTATTCAAGTGAGTCTCCTTCATGCGAGTGCAACGAAGTGTTTCATGCTTGAAATCTAGAAAATCTAGAGGTGGAAGACTATGCTCAAGAGGGAGAAGTTGGTTTCAAAAAGCCGAAGGTATGTGCTTTCATAATATATCTACCCAGTATTTTCACCGTAATCCTAGGCAAAGAAAAAACGTTCTAACCGGCGAGCGCTTGACAGTGAAATCCATGACCAGGACGAGAAAATGGATCTTGACCAGCCGGTTGCTCCCCTACTCCGAAATCTCCATGCAAATTTTGTGGATGATGATGAACTCCAAGCAGAGCTGGCTCGCACCCGTAAAGCCAAACTGCATAAGACCAAAAAATTGACTCCAGAAGATTTGGCAAAGAAAAGTATGTCATTTCTTATCTACTTTTCCAAATCATTCACCGTGCGGTTTAGTTGCTTCAGAACGTGCGAATGACGAAGCTCGTGAGCCTGCCATCAAGGAAGAACCTGAAGACGAGGATGGACAAGGAATGACTTTTGACGAGACATCAGAGTTTGTGCAAGCCGTCGGAAATGATCCCATTGTGAGGCCAAAACGAGAGCGAAAACAACCGTCATTAACTCCCGCCCCCAATAAATCAGAATCTCGAGATGTTTCAATGGTTCCAGGTGACATCGCTCTGGATGAATTGGAGGCAGGAGAAGTGCGAGTCAAAGATGAGGATGAAGATATTGATATGGACATGCTGGACGCCCTCGAAAATGCCATCAAGCAAACGGAGGAAGAAGAGAAGGCCGCGGCTGAAAGTGGTGAAGTCAATGTTGGCACATCATCGGAGCAGCACTTTGCTTCTGGTATGGCAGCTACTCTAAATATCCTTCGGCACCAGGGTATCCTCGCGCAACCTAGTGCAGATGTCCGGGAACGAGAGCAAGTACAGAAGCAGCGGGATTTTTGGCTTTCGGAATTGCGCCAAAGACAAGCGCAAAGGGAACTTGAGAAACTGCAGTCACGTGGCGCCAACAAAGACCAAGCCCAGCGCGAATACGAGAACCGCCTGCGAGAGCAACAAGAAGCAAGGGAACAAATGGAAATGTTCAAGAACTACAAACCGGATATTGACCTTTCATATCATGATGAGCATGGTCGGAAATTGACGATCAAGGAAGCATGGAAGGCTCTTTCGCATAAATTCCATGGGAAAGGGTCTGGGAAGATGAAAACGGAGAAGCGGTTGAAGAAAATTGCAGAGGAGAAAAAGAAGGAGGCTATGGCAAGCGGGGACACGCCTTTGAGCATGAATCGTGCTTTCCAGATTCGTCAGGAAAAGACGGGACAAGCTCATTTTATCCTATCAGTTGGAAACAGAGGGTATGGTTTATTCTACTATGTTTCATTCTTTCCATCTCATCATGTGATCTTTACAGTGCTGTTCCTCAAGCTGCTGACTTCTTGGACCCTCAACCGCTCGCCAAGGGGAAGACTGAAAAGACCAAAAAGAAGAAGGAAACGAAGAATGCACAACAGATCGAAGATTCGAGTTTCATGACTGTTCCTGCACCTTCACTCCATTTAACATCGAATGGGGTGTCCTCCAACCCCTCCGCCTCTTCCTCACCTGCGCCAAAGGCCGGCTTTTCGCGTATCACGTCCGCCACGGTTATCATCGAGACGCCTTCACAAGGGAACACTCCTACGCCTGCAGAGCGGCCCAAAGTAGCATTTGGTCTTGGTGTCAAGCGGAAGGCTGGAGACGAGGCTTTGGGTACACCTCCACACAAAAAGCGATGATGATTATGGGTTCTTACCGTTTTGCATTCTTAATATTGATTCAGCTCGTGTTTTCGTCACCTAGCATTAATTATATCATCAGAATTCTAAGTGCTACAATATTAAAGTGTATCTATTGAACGAATATGCAAATTTTTGGCGACTGCACAGCGGTCCTTGTCAAGTCCTTTGCCACTTTCAAATGCTTTTACCAATGAGGCTTGACCTTCATCCAGCCTTTGAGAACGGAAAAACCAAGGTGGAGTCAGCCTGTATACCACAAAAACGTGGATAACAACATACCATTTCACTTTATGGGCATCCTTCTCCAATATAACTTTAACAGTCGTCCAAGAAAAGCGCACAAGTTTTGGAAACCCGAAAACAGGGTCCATTGCCCCTTTCAACCAGGCCTGGGTATTAGGGTCTAGAAGCGTGAAGATTGCTTCACTGGTGTACGATCAAAAATAAGGGAAGGAAGAATACCTGAAGGATAACCTGAACCTAGCTCTCTGCTCCAAGATTTATCCGGATCGATGTCATTCTCCTCAAAGTACCATCCTTCAATACATGCATCTCGTGTAACCTTTGCTGCCACGCTAGCAGCGCCAACTATTTTGAATTTGGAATCTGCTTTGGCTGTTACGGTGAAGTTGATGTTGGGGAATAGAGAGGAGAGGTATTGTTCGTAAGTGGATGTCGTTCCGAGAGCGTCGACGTATACCTTTGGGGAGGGGTAAGAACGGGCATGAGCTGTTTAACAGTACCGCTATAGTACCTCTGATAGTTCGATACCTTTTGCTAACACCTCTCGAATGAGGAGGATGGTGGCTTCTTCGGATTGTCGGTTTAGGTTGATGGGTGGTCGACGAAGCATTCCACTGGAAATGTCCTGAGGGCTTTTGAGTCAAGGAATGTTAATCGAAATGATCTCCATAAAATTATGAAGCTAAATGACTAAACCATACAACTCTGACAGACCATGCCAGATTTTCGGGGTCAGAGCTCAGCGTCCCGAGAAGCGCAGATCGCGTATCTGCGTTCAGAGTTTTTGAATCTGTAAATTGAAATGATTTAGGTAGGAATTCGAAAGATGGCCCTTTGGTACGACGTACCTGCAAATCCTAACTCTTCTAATTGCTCTTGATAAGATGCTGGGCAATAAGCTACACCATAAACAAGCGGGCCGAGAACAGGTCCTCTTCCTGCCTCATCGACACCGAGGATATATGGACCTTTTGTTGTTGGAGTTGGTGAGTGATAGGTATATGACTCCTTGAGGGGTGTAGAAGGGCCTGGTGCGGAAGGTATCTTTGATTCAGACATGGGTGGAAGTATGAACCAAGTATGAATTGACAAACGCGTCGACAGTTTGTTGACGCGTTGTTTGTCCTTCCTGCTAAGTATATTGGTGGAACTCAGTCGAATTAAAAAACCATATTAAGTATTAGCCAAGATGTTGGGATCGGTATAAAGGATATATTATTATAGACTGAATATTGCCCTGACTTGAAGCCCAATTACGCCTCCACCCTTGCCATCCCAATCAGGGATCAATGCACGGCAAACCGGGCACCTAAGGAGAATGATAAGCCAAAAACAGAAACGAAAGAGGTACATGCACTAGCCTGGCTTCATTCCCATCAGGAGCACCGATAGTCTGTGCCCTTTGCATGACGGTCTTGACAGCAGTGAAAAGACACGCGCCACAGCAAATGTGACCGCATGGTGTCAGAGTCGCGTTTGTAGGTGCAGAGAAGCATATGGGACAGGTATATGCTGAGAGCGGCTCAGAAAGTGGTTTGGCAGGGACGAGTTTAGGAGGCTCTACAGGGGAATCTGGGATTATAATTGGGGAATCGTCGGGGCTGACTTCGCGTTGTTTGCCTTTTCCTTTGTGATCTACTGCTTTGCCTTTGCCCTTTCTGTCTTGAAGAGCTGTAGAAATTGTTAGAAAACAATTAACGACAAAGTTTGTAGGCCTACTGGATGGCATTTCGAGGTCATTTTCTTGTTTGAGCTGATCGTCGATCGATTCTCCCAGCTCAGTTGAAACAGCCTCCTTCTTCACATTGGACGAGGATTCAACAGAGGAAGACCTGGACCTCTTCCTCTTTGTCGCTGGCCTGCTCCCTTCCGCAGAGGAGGATGAAGATTGCGTGAGTCCTGGCATTGGGTCAACGAAGAGCTCTTTCCTTCGTGTCCGAGCTGGTGGAACAAGAGCCTGATATCCTATGGAAGCTGATCCACTGTTATTCCCCATCAAATTGTCTCCATATGCATCGAAAAGCATATCAGGTGGGATTGTGTGGACAGGGTCGGGGTTCATAGAGATCGCAGCGAGTGATTCGATGTGAGGTCCTAGATCCATTTCTAGAGGAGAATCTGGAAAATTTCTGTAGGCAGATAGAGATGACTGAGAAAAACCAGTAGGTGAATGAGATCTGGAAACAGCAGCAGAGTGAGCTTCTGATCGTGATTGTGATGTTGCTCGTGAATGTGAGCTTGGAGTTCGACTTGTCAATGGTGCTGGCAAGTCATTTGGTATGTCTATCGCTCTCTCTTGTCTAGGTCTAGCAGCAGCAGATCTTCGTCCTCTGTGTGATGACATTTCAAAATGACATTGCTTTTAAGTACAGAGAAACTAAAATGGCAGGTCAGCCAAATATATGTAAATAACAATTCGTTCTCAATAGGCTTTACCAGCGACTCCAATCTCCTTGTGCCAAAGACTCGCATTTGCAACGTTGTGAGAGATGACCAACGTTAAATGCCAGCGCTAAACGGTAGTTTCCTCAGCGTTCACTCACGTTGTGCCTGGAATGCAGAGCATATCGGAGTCCGGAGAGGTCCCAAGTCCCTGCTCACACACACGCGTCGGTGGGTGGCATAGAATTCTGCTGTCATATGATTTTGTTAGCCATTGTCTTTCCGTTTTGCTCGGGCACATTGAGGATGCTTGGCTTTCGAGACCACATCCTTGTCTATTTATATCTTATCAAACAGTCGCAAGCTATGCGTGAGGGTCCCGCAACAATTTCATCGCGCACGCAGAGGACTCCTCATTCCGCTAACATCGTCTCCAATCAACATGTACGAAAATCACCGTAGGGCGCCCCCATTACCCGGCCTCCCACCAGGTGCACAGCAACCTGTTATTCCCAGTCCGACATCGCCACATCCTTATAATCTCCAACTACCAACACAACATAACGGTGACCGCTCCGCCAACCTTTGGCACACTCAACCACTCCCACCTCCTTTACCTCCAAGGCCAAAGGTAGAAAGGTCTCGTGGGTACTCTATGCGCGAACAATCTAGGCCAAAATCTGCAGGAGACGAATCCGGAAATATCAGTCTTGGTATTGGACAAGCAAACGTACATCGTTCTGTCTCTCATCTTCCCAACGGGAGACCGATGAGTGGCGGTTGGGGCGATTTGTTAACTGCGCGTCCTATTGCCAACATACAGGCACAATCTTTTGCCTCTTTTGCCTCTCTCAATGCTAGTGATTATTGGAATGAGGTGCATAACTTCTGACAGATCTTTTTCAGACAAACATTTTAAATTCTATTTTTCAAGGGTTCTACTGAAGACGCCGCTGATCTTTCCAAGGGTCTATCTGACCTGTCGTATGTCTCCTTACCAATTTTTCATTCCCTCACACTCTCATCATTATTTCTGTAGACTTCAATCAGAAGAAGGCCTACGACGCTTTCAAGCAGGGCAGTTGCCCGAGAAAGATCAAGAGTGGCACCGCCTAGTCCCGCCGGAAGCTCGAGAGGCATTGGGAAAGAAGGAGGTGCACAGACAATCTACAATTTTTGAGATAATCAAGTCAGAACGAGAGTATGTAGCTGATTTAGAGGCAGTTGAACAGGTCAATTTCTTTTGACGTTTTGCAAATCCCATGAATCATTAAACCCTACTACAGGTATTCATAGAAAATCTACGAAATACCCATCCCCCGATAATTCAAGAGCCAGCTTTGTCAACCTTCATCAAAGAGGTGTTTGGAAACCTAGGAGACATTCTCTCCTACCATAAGCGAATGCTGGCAGCACTTTTTGCACGTCAGCTTGAACAGCATCCCCTGATTCAGTCAATCGCGGACATCATTCTTGACAGTAAGCTGAATTAGTATGTTCAGGGTTAGAACGCGTTGCCAATTATCTTCATTTCAGCGACCCTCAAAGCCGGATTCCGCTCCGCCTACGAGACTTATATTAAACACTATCCCCTGGCCGAGTCCCATCATCGGAAACAGCTGAAGCGAAACCGCGCCTATGAATCCTTCCTTCAATCCGTCTCTCTTGACCGTCGGATACGAAAGCGTGATCTTATCACTTTCCTATCCAGGCCAGTTACTCGACTTCCTCGTCACAGTCTCTTGTTGGAGAAAGCTCTCGACTGCACGGATAGTGAATACGAACACCCGGACCTTGAAACGCTTCCGATAATCCTTGGAATTTTGAAGGACTTGATCAAAAGCACGCAGCCAGGTATCGAAGCAGCAGACAGTAAAGTGAAATTTTGGGCGCTGTGTGAAAGTTTGGTGTTCCCGAAGAATGAAATTATTGTATGGTTTCTTCTATGATACGCATCATCGTAACTGATACATTTCTTTAAGGACATGGATTTATACGATGAAAGCAGGTCATTAATATACATCGGCCCGGTTGTACGTCGGACAAGAAGTGAAGCCGGTTTCTCTGAGAAGTGGATGGATTTGGTTGCTGCTCTTCTGGATAATTATTGTCAGTTCTTGACTCATTTCACCAAATGCCTTTGTTTATATCCTGTTAAACTTTAGTCATCCTTGCACGAGAAGAAAAGCTGCCAAACAGCATGGTGAAACGTGTCTTGGTGTCCCGTGTAAGTTCTTTTTTCTCCATTCTTCGCCAATCATTCCATTCACGTTTCGCGGTATCATATCAGCCAATCCCCCTTGCTTTCCTTCGCCTCGGCTCATTTGAGGACCAACCAGAATCAAGAAAGGAGAAAAATGAAGAAGGCGGCCTATTCAACTTTCAATCACAAAATGTGCCGATCTATCCTTTCACTGTTTACCATGCTGCAAACCGGATGACTCGACGCTATACCCTGTATGTTACAAGTGAGGCAGTACGGAAGAAGTGGCACACTGCGTTCGTGGACAATGCTGGAGTTTATAAAGTTCGTCACGATTCGAACTTGGTGAGTTGTCACGATGGCCTGTGTGCGTTGGAGTTATATTTCTCATTTAATATAAGTGGTTCAGCCCACAAGTTATTACAGATAGCTTCTTCAGAGTGGCCAAGTCCTTAGAATCAACCACCAAGGTTACTGGGAAAGTAAATTGCGCCGTCCCTTTTGGTGGGGTTTCATACTTTGTTCTGTAAACGCACTAAAACTGAATTAAACACTTCTAGTTAGTGGGCCGAAAAGGTTCATAGTTGTTGGGTGTCTGTCGGGTGTCTATGTGGGTCTTATCCATTCAGAGAGTGAGGATTTTTTCCCTTCCGCTTGGACTGATAAATTAATCTCAGTATTTCAAGACTTCCATTTGGCACTGAATCATAAGAGTGTCGTGTCCCTGTCGGCTGTTACAACCCTTGATTCAAAAGTCTTTAATCGGCTAATAGTCCACGTTGATTCATCCCTATTCGGATATTCCTTAGATATCTTGGCTCGTGTAGCATCAGGTCAAGCTCAACAGGAAGCACTAGTCCCAACTGTTGAAAAAGTCACTGAAGATAACCACGTTGTTTTCTGCCGACACCTTCATCTTGGGGGGAGAGCACTGTGTACGTCTGGTGGTTCGGAGGAAAGAATCTCATACCCATTTTTCATTTCCTAGTGATATATGGCTCAAAGCGTCGTCTGGGATCAACAATGACTCTGCATGTTCTGGAAGCTATTCATTCGGCGGAACAAAACATTCAACCCCAACGGACGATTGCAACTGCCCCTCGCAGTTTCCGACCTTATGGAGAGGTGCGTGCCATTCCTCTGAATTCCGTATTTTTTTTTTCCTTAAACGACTAAACCTTTTGGGTGTCAAGGCTGGTTATGTTCCAAAAGACGCCTATGACATTGTCGCCCTTTCAAGAACGGTTGGAATCTGCACTAGTGGAGGTATTATTACGGCTGATCCATCAAAGTGAGTTTGAAAGGAGCGTGTTTGATTCCCAACCGTGCTGATACTGAATCATAGTTTTGCAAAATCTGCAATTGCCGTTGTACCTGATCTGCAAGAGGCTGGACAGAATCCCCTTATGGCGAAGCTGAAATCACATCTTGAAGGTGTAAAACCTTTGGGATTCGTTCGAGTTGATCTGAATGAGCTTTTGGTTATATACGATGGTAAGGAAGATCATCATTTTTTTTTGCGTCTTCGCTTTATCAACGTGTTTTTGTTCCATACAAAGAACTGGGCTACTATATTGATAAGCACGGTGTCCCGACCAGACAATGCGGTTACATTAAATGGGAAACCAAGATAACCTCCTATGCCAGCCGCAACGGCCACATTCTGCTCGTCGCGCCAGAGTTCATCGAAATACGAAACATTACCACTGGACGAATCGTTCAAGTTATCGAAGGGAAGGATATACGTTTATTGTACTCTGGCCCTTACACGAAAAAGGATGATCCAGTGTTGGTTGTGATGCAGGGTGCGAAAAATGATCAAGATGGGCAGAGTGAGCAGATTTTGGCGTTGGTCGAGACGGAAGAGATTATTCCGCTTTCGCCGACGTTAGCGATTGTATCTGCTTGGGATGAGTGGGATATAATGTGATCGGTGAAAGGCTTTTTGCCTGTTTCGTTTTGATTTTTTAAATTCTTCCTGGGGTCCTAATCTGAGTTATGTGCACTACTTTGTCTTTGTGGAATGCACTTTTTGTGTCTAATTTGGAAGGAATTCCTTTAGCTTTCTTGTTGTGTATTTACCCTCTCACTGTTGATTGATTGGGAGCTTTATTTTGTATGTTTTTTTGCTCACGTTGATGATTTTATTATTTTATGTGATAACTTCTGCAACATAATGTATTTTATGTAACACCCAGCCAAGTGTGTGTGCTTTTGCCACTTTATGGTATTAGTAGAATTCCACCAAACGTGTCAAGCTAGCTTCCTCGTCATCTTCGTTGGCATTCAATGCCTCGGCAAGAATCTGCAACAAGGAGGCCAGTGTCATGAAATTCCTGCAACGAGTTGAAGAGCAGACCTCATTGACATTCATATACTTCTCCGTCAATTCTGGGCCAAGGATATCCTCAGTCAAAAGCTTGTTCGCTCTGAAGTTACGGCGAGATTCTTCCCAAGACAAAGGCATCCTGGTAGTAATCCCCAGAGCTCGGCGACCTTCTTCAGTCATTTCCGCAGCTGTGACAGGCCCAGGACAATCCTGGACTATGAGCTCAGCATGCTCCCTAATTCCGTTGAATCCCACACCCAAAATACTTGCAAGCACGATATATGGATTTGCGGTCGCATCTACGAAGCGGATCTCAAAGTTGCGAGAGGACGGCGAACTCGCGTTGGCAAGTCGAATGGGAGCCTCGCGGTTTTCTGTGCCCCAGTGCACGTACGTTCCACATGACCAGATACCATCTACCATACGTTGATAAGATGCGGGTATCGGCATAGTGACTGCTGTCAACGCTGGAATGTTGGTTAAAATGGCAGACAAAAAGGAGGATTCTGGCGGTGAAAGTCCTTCTGCCGTCTTGATAGCGTGTTTCGAGTGAATTGATATGTGGACGTGTGCAGAACTTCCAGGGGCATCCATATTGACCTTTGGAGCGAAAGTCGCACGAAGACCATGCTTTGCCGCAGTGTGTACAATGATTTCTCTCGTATGAACCAGCGCATCGGCAGCCTCTAGTGGAGTGAGGGGGCCCGTGACCACTTCAAACTACAGATATCAGCATTGGAGAGCTCGAAGGAATCACGCATGCTATTACCTGTCCTGGCGCCGCTTCCGCGTGGTACAACTGAAGTTCTATACCTGACGTTCGGATACCATCGGCTATCTCTTCAAGAACTTTCTCCTGCAGTGATCCGGCAATTAACGCCTTAGTATCCATGACAAAGTGCTTGGTTAGTGGCTCAACAGGCTTCGCCGTTCTGAGCAAGACAAACTCTGATTCGAAACCGACGAGGAAGTCAATATCTCTGGCAGCTGCTTCCCTAAAACAAGAACGTCTCATCCAGAGCATTCTGTAAATATAATTGGACTTACCGAACAATGCGTAGTAAGGTACTACGTGGGCATAAAGGAACATCAACGGTAAGCTTGTTATCCACTCCGATGTAGTAATCTTTTTCCTGGAACCATCCCATAACTGCGGCGTGTTTTGGGGCATAAGGGCAAATACGCAGAGTAGAGATATCGGGAACATAGAGATACTCCCCTATGGGAGAGAAGCCCTTGGCCACCTTGAGATAAACTACCCCGAGGGAAGCCTGTACAACGTTTATACCAGGACGAGTGGACTTGATCATGGCGAGGAAATACGATGCAGAGAGAATTTTGCATCGAAGAGTGTTGCTATAGTCCACCCATTGCAAGCGAACATATGCTGCAACTTTCGTATGAGAGGTACCATGAAAAGCATCAGTCAAGACACCCACAGATGTTAGAAGGTTCCAACTTGTCCAGTGAGAGAGCGCCGTTCGAGACAGACGACGGCAGATAATGTACACCGCAGTTGGAGTCCATGTCACTTGAGTGAATTGAAGGACTTGGCGGGCAACCTGCCTTTATGTGGCTCCAAAGACGAATGGATAATGAACATGGTATAAGATGGCCGTTTTTAGAACAATAGCCCCTTGGAGCACAGTTCGAATCAGGCTGCTATCTTCGGTACGGTGTAATAGAAGGTTTCTAGGTATTCTTGCACCACTTTGAAACAGCATTTTTAGCCTCGTGTACGTTTAAAGCCAGGCGGATAAACGGTAGGTAACTAACTCTCGTGCAGACGAACTCTGGGCATTTACCTGCAGGTTTGTCACACCGCTAGTCCATAGAAGCGAATCAGTGCATTCTATGGATCAAGCTAACCAAACGTACACGGGCAAGAAGCAACTGCTGCAGCTTTATCTCTGTCACAAGGTCGAAGTGAGCCCCATAGGGACTGGTTATGGACAATGCTGTTCATCCCATCGCATGTGTTAAAGAAGGCTCTTTGGGGAGTCAACTTGGACTCTTCCGAGGGCGTAATATAGGCGGCGGTAATTCCTTCATCGACCCTGAAATCGATGCCCTGTAAATTGATGAATCAGTAATTTGCCTGAAGAGCTTCTAAATTGTTGTCTTACAGTCATGAAACTGCTCTCATCAGTAACTGATGCAAAATTTTTATAGTGTTTCAATAATATCCAGTTGGAGGACAGTAGAGATCCTATAGGTGTTCAAAGGACTATTAGGTGATTGTTAGATCGCATACAAATTAACTTACGGATAGATCGCCGAGTTGAAGCAAATTCCTTATGCGTGAACAATAGCGAGCTCTTGCGCCACGGACAGAGTAGCCCCCTTGGTAAACATGCTATATAATTTTCCCCGCCAATAGAGCATTGCCCACCCTTGACGCGATATCTTGGAAATTGAATGTGCATCAGAAAATGGAATGTGGCCAGATCAAAGGACAACGAACATGCAATTTGAAGGGAAGCAGCTTACTTGGCGTGTTTGAATATGAGGGATCAATATTCAATACTCAAATTTCTGTCTGGTGACGTCCTTGCTTCTTTCTATTTTGACCAAGTGCTTTGCTTGATGCCTGTGCAGAAAATCCAGGTCTACACCACCACTTCCGCTTGGGTCTCTATCCTAAATACATAACAAATCCCATCATCGCCCGCGCTGGCTACCACCTCGCCACCCACACCAAGAGCCGCACCGAGTACGGGTCCGCGATGACCTGTGTGTGTCCTTATCAATTTTCCACTGCGTGCGTCCCATATCTTCAATGTCTTGTCAGCAGACGCAGAAATCAGAAGGTGAGATTTTGGAGATGAAGGGACGAGCAGGGTGGTTATGGCATCCTGAGCGGATTGTAATTAATTATTTGCTATAAAGAGCGATGATAAAAACGCAAACCTCATGTTCTAATGTCGCACGCAACCTCATCGTGCCCAAGTCCCATATACAAGCCCTCCCGTCCGTTGCACCTGTAGCTGCAACACCTAGTCCGCCTGACATACCGGCTAGGTCAACAAAAGCAATAGCTTCCACACTTTCACTATCCTTGTGCCCCTTTAATGCGCATACAATTTCCCCTTTCGCAAGGTTCACCACCCTCACGCCGCCAGCTGCGCCACCTACAATCACAATCGTCCCTGTAGGATTGATTCCGAGAGAGGTTATCCCATCGAGGTTGAATCGCGCGTCTGTATGTGTTAGTTTGAAGATTGGAGTAGTGTTGCGTGGGTCCCAGAGGATCAGAGTATTATCCTGGTCTGCTGAGACAATTTTTTTACCTTGATAAAAAGTTAACATCAGACTAAACACACAACCGAAGGGAAGTACCGTCCGGAGTAAATTCACCGCAATTGACGGGGCCGTTATGTCCTGCAAAGACTTGCATTGTGGAACCTGAAGGAACTTCGAGGTGATTAGAATATGCCACTCTGTATAGGGAGAGAAGAGTTTACATTGCCACAACCAAAGAGTCGAGTCATTAGAACCGGCCAAAAGGACTGGACCTTTCGGATGCCATCTAAGGAACTAGACAGCTGTTGATCAACCTCAAGCATTTCAAGCAAGCAAGATAGCAAACCATGACTTCATCTGGTCCAGTAACTTCTGTCAAAAATTCCCAAATAGACCAGTCACTCTTGCCGACCCTTCTCCAGACCCTGACCTTCCCATCCATACCACCTGTCGCAGCCATCTCGCCGTCCACACTCCACGCGGTGCATGTCACACTATCTGTATGGCCTGTAAGTTTAACAACAACAGAACCGTCATGAAGATTCCAAATGTAAGCAAGATCGTCTTCTCCGCCTGACAGAGCAAGTGGTTGGCTTGGATGGCAAGAAATGGAAAAGATGGAGGCAGAATGTGTCTTGAAACTAGCCACAGAGGTGTTGGGTATGGCCGTAGACGAACTTTCGGCGAGTTCAGGTACTATGTCAGCAGCTTCGTCTTCGTCGTCTTCGTCCATCGGAGGGTCTCCTTCATCAACTAGAATTTCCTGTACGATATCGTCTCGGGAGATGTATTGAGACTCCCCGTCTGGGTCCAGTTCAAATTCTATTTCTTCGATGTCTTCGGCCATTTATGAGAATGCAAAATAGTCAAACGGCCCGCCTTTCCGGCCAACTTGATCATCGGACTGTTCAAGTTTCACCACGATAACCAATTACAAATTCTGTCGTCTTTGCGTCCCGAATGACAGCATATGGTGTCCAGCCTATGTCAATGACACGGCATCATTTTTCCCGGAAACGACCTTGTTCCTTATTTGAACCACCCAGAATTTTGTCGCCATTGGACGCGTCCTTCAAGTATTGAATTAACATATGGCACTGAGGTTACGTACTTTACTTGCGGACGGTAATAAATTGTCAAACCAAACTTCTCAGACTATTTCTGACATGCTCTAGATTTACAAATAGTGAGAAAGCTTTCCCTCACCCCTTTCTTTCGCTGTTTCCAAAGCTTCATTTCTACTCCTATCAATGTCCACAATGAACCTGGCTTTTGGAATCGTCTGTACACCTCTTGAATATGTGCAGTCCCAACGGAATCCTTCAATAATACGTTGTCTGACTGGAGGAGATCGGATTGGTTTGACCGTCAGCCTCAAGATCTCTTCTGTATTCTCATCTGTTGATTGAACCTGATTCCCAATCTCCAGGTCATCGCTATAGCCTCATTGATTTCATTGCTTGCCCTTTTGTTTTGCGTTTCTGTATATTTTGGTATGAATTTCTTCGGAGGTCATGAAGTGTGGCTAACAACTACACTTATCTCGACAGTGGAGACTTTCCAGCGAGTACGGAAAAGTTCCCCATTTCTCCGGTTGTCGCCGGAATTGATTATTGTACAAAACCTCATCTGTTGTGGTACTTGGATTTTTGACGTCTTGAGCATTAAGTGGATCTCAGATGGGAAAGTTGTGGCTGGAAACCTCTGAGGCACAAGGTATGCGTCTTGGCATAATCAAGTATCATCAGTGACCAATACCCTTGATTTGTTACAGGAGTGATTCAAAATATTGGGGAGACCGGTGTTGCACTCAGCACTCTTGTAAGTTGTTCACATTGAGTTGCAATTCACTCGGATTTACGCTTATCCAAAAGTAATTGCTATCTATACCATTATCACTGGTCCTTGGAATCCAATCCAAGAAAAAGAAATGTGATTTTCTTGGACTAATATGGGGTTTCATCCTAATTATTGTTACTATTAGAAACACAATCTATCGTGGTCATAATTATAATTCTCCAACGCCGGTAAGCCAGAATGTCCATCTATTTGTGGTCTCGATACTCATGCAGTAGAGTACATAGTATTGGTACTGGATAACCAATGACTATCTGTCATGGCGGATTTTTGCGGAATATTTGTGGCTCTGGCTTGCCTTATTGGTGGGCCTATATCCCTTTATGCACGCACTTATGGAGGTTCAACAAGGTGTCACCCAAATCTTTGATGATGCTAGTGTGAGTGCATCGGTTTGGCACTTTTTCCCACTGATCAAGACTCAAAACTTGATTTTCCCAGACATCCAGCAGTTTATGCTCTCATTGTCCTTCCTATAAGCATTGCGCGTTGGTCGGGGTTCGTTCAAGTGGCTAGATATGGTGCAAATTTCGTTCCGGCGGTTGCTACATTTGCAGGCAGTGCAATCTTTAATGATGTCCTGCTTCTGGCCACAGAGCTGGGCTTTGAGGAAGCATAACTACTTTGTCATGATGTTTAAGGTCTGCGGAATCTAGCCAATAGAGACCCAATCCGTGAATCCACAGATTGTCATTCAATGAGTCCGTTTTGGCCTTGAATGTAAATCCAACTACAAAATATCTACGCCGAGATCCTAACAGATCATATTGCTATTTATGGATATGGTGAAATCACGAACGAGACACGTCAGAATAACCGGACGCGTGACGGCAATAATCCATTTCTCTTTCCTTGCCCCACCACTAACGGCTTCACGTCAAAAGTTACTTAGAATGAAGTTCAAGGCCTTCCTCTTCCCATTTTCAATCTCAGCACTCCTTGTAGCAGCCCATGGTGCAGACGATGATGCGCCGGCAACGGCGCCCTCCAACGTCCTCGAGCTTACGCCTGATAATTTCGATTTGCATATTGGGAAGGGCAAACCTGCTTTGGTTGAGTTGTGAGTAGATATATCTCCTTGTATGGGTTAAGTTGATGTTCTCGAAAACAGTTTCGCACCTTGGTGGTATGTCTTATCGCTCTCGCAACGTCACTGAAATAAATGATTTTGTTTTTCGTATATTTTTTCAGTGGACACTGCAAAGTATGTATTCTGTCTACATGTATAACCCCGACTAATATAAATTTTAAATTGTTAGAACCTCGCTCCAGTCTACGAACAAGTAGCCAATGCCTTCGCACACGCCAAGGATAAAGTTGTCATTGCTAAAGTCGACGCAGACGGCGTTGGAAAGCCTTTAGGGCAAAAATACGAAGTCAAGGGCTATCCCAGTGCGTTTTATTGCTTTCACCGTTTGAGGAGAATCAATTATGCTAATTTGTTGGGTAATGCATGACCGAAATAGCTCTGAAGTGGTTCTCCGCTGAGGGCAAAGAAGAGCCATATGAAGGAGGTAGAGATCTCGAAGCTTTCGTTTCTTAGTGAGTGGGGCCCTTCCATTTTCGCAGCACTGTCTCACTCCCATTCTACTTATGAAGCATCGAACAAAAAACATCTGTCAAATCGAAGATCCCCGCGCCTCCGCCTTCCGACGTTCAAATATTGGATTTGCACAACTTTGAAGAGATAGTCGAGAAGAGCGGGAACAATGTGTTGGTTTCTTTTACAGTTGCGTTTCTTATCCTGCTTGATGCTTGATTTTTTCTGTTATTGACGTTGAGGGTAGGCACCATGGTGCGGACATTGTAAGAGCTTGAAGCCTATTTATGAGAAAGGTGCGACTTCGTCTGCCTACCTGCTCGACTTGTCGAATCTCATTTCCATCTAGTTGCAACAACATTCAAATCCGAGAAGAACGTATGTCCCACTATTTGTCTCTCTTTAATTATGTCTAGAACTCTTCCATTTTTACCACCCAACAGTGCATCGTTGCAAACCTTAATGCAGATGACCAAAAGAACTCTGCCATATCTGAAAAATTCGGCGTTCAAGGCTTCCCTACCCTGAAATTCTTCAGTAAAGGCGAACCAGAGGACTATAATGGCGCAAGGTCGGAAGAAGCTCTTGTCAAGTATCTGAATGAGAAATGTGAGACGAAGAGGAAGGTCGGTGGGGGTTTGAATGAGCAAGTGGGTGGTTATTTAATTGTTTGACTTGCCTTCCTCGCTGTTCCTTCTTTACTATTTTTTGAGCGTTCTTGATTCTCTTTCTCTGATTCGCCTTCAGGGACTGCATTTTCTGCATTTGTGCAGGCATATCTTTCTCCAGTGAGATTTTGGGATCCAGATCCCAGTAACGTCTGCCTAGTCAGCTGCATAGCCAAGCCTGACGCTGACTGAGCACTTAAGCTTCCGCTTAGCTCAGCGTTAGTTGCTGTCCTTCCTCACCGGTGACATGCTGATGGAGGATCTGGTAGTCCTGGGTCTCTTCTTTTTTTTTGTGCGCTCCGCTTGCGTCTCCCACTAGGAGTAAGGTGCGGCGAGGGAAGAGTGTGGGTTGTGGCATCTTGCATCGGTTATTTGATGAACTCTTTAAATCCATATCCTGCATTATGTCAATTGTGGGAGTGACGCTGTGCCATATGATTATTTGTGGGCTGACGGGCGTCTACTATTTTTTTCTTCTTGCGGACCAAGGGTATGACTATATCTCTTGAAGATCTGTCCGTGATACTAGGATCGGTTCATACTCTGTGAACATTTTGGCCTTCGTTTAAACCTACAATTTCTCTAACTTCTTTCACCCTACACGGACCCATCTAACCGCTAGCTGTTCTTTTTAAAATTTTATTTTAGGCTGGCCGACTTTCTCACCTCGACGATTTCGCACACCAATTCTTCATTGCACCCGACTCGACGGGTCGAAAAGTGGTTTATGAACTGTTCAAAGCGTTGGAGATAGATGATCTTGAGAAGAAAGGTGAAAAGAAGAGGTATTTGAATGTAATGGAGAAGGCGTTGAAGGGTGGCATGGAGTATCTGGAGAAGGAGAAGGGACGGTGAGAGTTTGTTTTTCTTTGGAGTTGTGGCATCTGCCTTTCTCCATCTTCATTGTGTTTTCTTGTTTATTACTTGGCGCTAATTTCTTCCTTATTCATATCCATATCCAATTCAAAACTTGGATGACTGAACCTTGTTTCTGTCATATCACATATCGCTTCACACCCTTCACAATACGGACGACAACGCAAAACACTGTATGCCACATATTGCGTAATATGTGGGCGCCCGCGTCTTTCTATATAATACCCACACATATACGTGTGTCGTATGTGCGCCACTACTGCCCCACACATCCGGGACGCAAACAAAGGCTAACTAAAATCCTCGAAAAGCGATCGTTGGCGGATGAGAAGAGGGACGAGATACAGATGAAAGTTAATGTGATTGGTGCGTTTGGGAATGTGAACAAGGGTAGTAGTGAGGGTCAGGGTGAAAATGCTCCTGAGAAGGAAGGAGAGGGGAGGAGAAATCAAGCTGAGTTGTAAAGGTCAGGTTCGAATGCTTGAAAGTGGACGATGGTCATATCTGTTGGTTACCAAATGTAATGCGCGACTGACTATAAATTATAATTCACTTTACAAAGCCGTAGATCTCCCCTACCGGAGACGGTAAGGAAAGTCAATATGATGAATTGATCACACCACCACGCACGCTGCATCCCAAAGTTCGCATTCAAATTGATCTAGTGATCAGACGTTCTTTTTGAATCTGCCGAATGCCTCATGGATGCACACGAGGCAAAGGGTCGAGGGCTTTTGTTGGGGCTTTTGTTCCTATAGGCTGGCCCACAGTTCCCAATCCATGGGATTTTCCAATCGGCTTGGGTTCCTGGATCTCGCACAGTTAGTGGGGCTGGTCACTTGTCCTCCGAGAATCGCGCGGCTTGAGTTGGTGGATGTGAAAGAGCGCTAGTGGGATATATTGTCATTCTAGAATGCGGATAGAGCGTGTGTGCGCATATATAAATGCCTGAGCATGTAGGTCCGGTTCTTTTTGCTCATCCACTACTACTCACTCACTATTGAGTGGATTGCATTTTTATTTTTCAGTTTCGATCTTCCTCTTCAATTGCCCCTATAGTAGGATTATCAGCGGATCGAAACCACCCTACGAAAAATCATTTTTTCTTTCAAAAAAAAGACAATATGGCGTATTTTTCAAAACTTGGCAACTTTGTAAGACCACGGAGGAATACCACAACTGGTGGTGTTCCTATGACAATGCCGGTGCCCCAAATACCGATGTCAATGCCAATGCCAGGGCCGATGACTGTCCCGGCTATACCCCGGCCAGGACCTGGGCCAATGCACGTTGGCGACCTTGATACAGGGAATGGGAAAAGAAGAAGAAGGCTGGGACTGTCCGATGACGAGTATGGAGACGATCGTGAAGAAGAGGAAGACGAAAGAGTTGAAATTTTTGTTCCTGACGATGAAGACGACGAAGATGAAGACGACGACGACGACGATAGGCCGCGCAGATTAGTCCAAGAGGGAGAAACACCTGGACAGGCACGGATGGGGAACGGTGAAGCCCCATATGTTTCGCCTGATGAAGAAGATGATGGAGAGGTCGTTATACCATGGGTTTTGGTCCGGTTGAGGCCATATCGATACAGAATGTCAAAGGGAGCTTGGAAGCATATCGTCACAACTGGGCTATCGAACGACGGAGGACGCAGGAAAGAGAAACCGATACCGTCCAGTGTCAAGCTCATCACATGGAACATTGACATGTCCTCCAAGTTGGAACGAGACCGATTTCGAGGAGCAATTGGTCATATTCGAGAGGACGTTCTCAAGTGCAAGACATTGGATCAACCTGTCCCGGAGTGTATTATCATGCTACAAGAAGTAAAGGCGTCGCTGTTTGCTGATATACGACAAGACACATGGATTCGAAGACATTTCATCGTCTTACCCATCGATTCGAGCAAGTGGCCAGAAGAGGCCTGGTACGGCAACGTGACCCTGGTTCATCGCGGGATCCCAATCGCCGAGGCACACATTCTCCATTTCGGAGTGACTTCGATGCAGAGGACTGGGTTGTGCGTTAAAGTGAGACTAGCGATACCAGGTCTTGGTCAAGAGAACACCAATACGGCGGTCATTGGACTTGTGAATACGCATTTGGAAAGTCTGCCCAAGGGAGTGGTGGCTCGACGAAAACAGATGGAGATGTGTGCTTGGTTTTTGAAGCAAAAGGGTGTGCTGGGTGGCGTTGTCGTTGGCGATATGAATGCGATTTTGGATGAGGATGAAAGGCTGGAGAAAGGTGTTGGGTTGAGGGATGCTTGGAAAGGTAAGCTCAAGTCAGACGAAGGGAATGGAAATACGTGGGGGTATCAAGGACAGACGGAAGGAAAGTATCCGCCTAATAGGCTGGATAGGGTATTTTATTCGCCAGGTTTGGGCTTCAAAGTCGATGAACCTAAACTGATTGGCGTTGGTATCACTATTAGGGAGGGTCCTTGGGTTAGTGACCACTATGGTTTGGAAAGCACTCTTACTATGCTGAAACCTCGTTCAAATTCGGCTTAATATAATCGCGATTTTAATTCTGTCACTCACAAATTTGAAGTTGAAGGGGAATCCAATATGCCCGCCGATGCTAGAAACGGATTAGCCAGTCCCACTTCTGTTTGCAAATTGTACACCCTCTGTATCATTGTTTCAGTTGCTATAGTGGGATATATGAGCATTCTTTCTTTGCGTACAAAATACACAACCAGCAAGCACATCATTCAACCTTTTCTAGTACCGAGGGATGCCAACAGCGACAAGCTAGAAATAAGGTCCAACTTCCGCCTTACTTTTTGGTTTTCTGGAGCGCTCAGTCAATACTGGCAGCTAAACAATGTTTCCTCGCCCTATCCTGCTCTTCATTCCATCTCGCATTTGACACGATTGCATACACCCGTATAGGGTCTGCCTTGAGGTATTGCGGAGACATTACGACACCGCTAGCGCGAATAGTGGAAAGTAAGGACCTTGCATTCCACATTACTGCTAGATCAACCGCTTCTTGGAGCTCGATAAGGGATTTCCATTGAGGTTGGTATCGCGCAAAGTCGTACTTGATCATATCCAACACTTTTTCTAATGCCCCGTCCTTCGCCTTGACCTTGATTGGTCTTGCTCTAATTGTTGCCTTGTCTTCCATTATAACGGGTATGACACCGCTGTGGTATGGCCTCAAACAGTGGCAGATTCGTTCCAACACGGATGAGGAGACACGGAAGTAGGTGTTTTCTCCGGAAATAATGATTCTATCCGCTTTGGGATCGTTAAAGCGAGGATGGTAGCGGGGTGCACTTTTCTGCCTTTCAGGACGTAGGGCCTGAATTGTTTGTCTGTTGAATGACGTGTCCATTGGAGTTTTGAAGAAAGAGCAGCAATTGATCGATCATCGGATAAGCGCCCAAGGAACGTGAGACGATCTCCACGGGCCGGGTACCCGAAATGCTATATTACGTGTCGCATTTTTTTATGTAAAGCTTGTGCCCTTGACTCTTGAGCTCCTTGGACAGATTTATGGTGACTTGGAAGACATAGCAATTAACGATTCCAGGGGAACCAAGATATCTTTTTCCCGAGTTTTAATTTGCAATTAGGTGAGATGTTTCTTGCTGAGGTTCTTCCATTCACACTTGATTCACACGTAGGTTGGAAATTTTTCAAAATGCCGACTTGAGGCATATGATATGCCTCATTCCATACTCGCGACAGTGTCCTCTTTTATTCAATAATTATGCTTAATCGACAACTATCTGCACTTTGTTGGTGGCCGCCGCATGGATACCCAGGCCATTCTCACATTGCTGGCGGATTTCGATTAGTTCAATTTCGAGATCCACAAGGAATTGACGATTCTGGACTGTCCAAGATTTTAGTCAGTGTTGTCAAAACGCTGAAAGAGTAATTTAAGCAATACAGCAGAGTACTGGTGAGTCGTTCAATTTCTTATTGGATGACTGGTGGACACTGAAGGTCTGACCTGTCGTTTCAAGTGATGATTTAGGAGAAGTTTATATCGTGTACTAGTCCACGTTTGGCCTCTGTTCGAAAGGAACACAGAAATGGAAACAAAATTGACAAAATACACACTGAAAAATTCTGTGCAGGGGCTGAGTCCTGTCTATCGGTCATTGTGGTGAATGAGGTGCCAGTTTGGGTGCCATTGAAATCACTGAAGTGTTTTTCTTACAATTAAGCAGATGGAGTCGTGGTGGAATTTTGTTATCAAGTCAGTGGTATGCGTGTGTCTTGCGATGGATATGAACCCGGAAACGTTCATATGCCTCATTTTTTCCAGCCACCTGGCATGCCACAAGGCTCTGCCTCTGCTTTTCTTCTAGATTTTCTGTCCCTCTGAACATCTGGTCCCGCCGTATAATCTGAAGCCTTCTTATCATGATTTGCTAAATTTCGGTGCCCGCTTTTCAAAAAAATGCGAATGACATGTGTTGTTACATTGAATTCAAGACTGTCAGAGATGAAAAGCGTGCGAGATGTTTAATTAACGTCCTGGCCACTCTATCAACACTCGAGACCATATTATGGGAATTGTTTTTGGTGTGCATCTAGATCTACCAAAGAAGCGCTACGCTGCCATATGTTCAATGAAAAATTTTGTCTCTTGTGTTAAAACAAACACGTTCTCGACCAGATCCAAGTAACGTAACTTCATGTGGAGTGGATACCGTTTCAATTTGTTTCAATTCCTGGCAGCCACGGGTATCACTGAATTGGAGGATGAGTGATGAAATACAGACCGTTGTCGGGTTGTACAAGTATGCCTACCGTCCAAAGATACTGAGTGGCTTTAAAACAACAGATTGTTGCCAGTGCTAGTTGTCGTGAGGCGGTGATAATTAATAATTGACTGACGTTTTCCGTCATGCATGCTGAAATAAGTATTCCGGACAATGTTAATGAGCACTACCATTCACGGCCCACGGAGGACATATAGGATCACGGTTGCAGGTTGCCCAGAGCGCGTTGTCCGCAGCTTCGAAGTGATCCCGCGTGCGTGGATGGCAGATGTTAAAATTTGGACGATTGTTGATCATTATTTGTGCTGACGTATCCACTGTTTCCACCCGACAACTCTTCTTCCGCAAATATTTTACACATTCCCCCCACCTTTCTTTCTAACCATGATGTTCAAGTCGCTGCTCAGCGTTGTTGTCCCCATTCTCCTCGCTGCCTTCGTTGCTGCTCAAGACCTTACAATCAATACACCGTATGTTCCTTTCCCGTTGTGTATGTTAGTTTGTTGATTGCTGCGCTAGCACGACTGGTATCGTTCTCTGCCAACCGCTGCTCATCACTTGGTCTGGTGGAACTCGTATGTTTCCCCTTCCTCCCTTCATTTTGAGAATGATGACCGCTAACCCAACTTATAGCCCCTTATTTTGTGGTTCGTATTCTTATCTTTACTGAACTTCCGAGCGGAGCCCCCCTGAATCTGACCACTATTTTTTTGAATTATAACAGAGGTTCGTCTTTCTCTGTGAAACCTCTGTATGATTTATTCCCTGACACCGCTCAATGTATAGCTTGCTCCCTGGCGGTCAACCTAGCGCAACCCCCCTCGTGGACTTTGGCCGACAAACTGGCACTTCCCTCACCTGGACCGTTAACCAGCCCGCTGGCACATCCCTTGGTCTTACCATTCGAGACTCCACTGGTAAAGTCGCTCAAAGTGCGCCATTCACTGTCACCGCTTCCAGTACGTCCCGAATGTCATATTTTCTATTTATGAGCTGACTAAACTCGATCAGGCGACACGAGCTGTCTCTCCAGTACCTCAGGCGCCACCTCCCGGACTGGGTCCGGGAGTACGATTGCGACTACCCCTGGCACGACTACTACCGTCGCGACCCCTTTGACCACTACCACTTCGACTCCCAAGGTTGGCACCCTCACTACTACCACGACCCCTGCTACGGGGGCCGGCACCACGAAAGCCGCAGCTACTTCTGCATCACCTTCGGCCACCGGATCTGGAGCGTGGTCCATCAATAATTATGTCGCTCGCTCGGCTTTAGTTGGTGTTGTTGGAGCTGCTGTTATTGCCATCTTCGCTTGAGGTGGCATTTCTCCCTCCCTTGCTTTGATGTGCTTCGTTGGACAGACAGCCAGATTTGACAGTGACAATGATCTTATCTTTTCAATCTATGACATTAAAAGCTGACGGAACAATACCTTCTTGTCCTTTCTTTTCTTATTGTTAGGTATGCTTTGCTCATTTTATGGAATGCATGACTGTCTTTCTTAGCTTATCAGCTTTTCTTTCTGTCGTTCTAGCCTTATGCTTTGACCGTCGGCTTATGTCTTGTTTCAAAACTTTTATCTAATCTGTCGTACATAGTGTCTGCACCTCAAACGTGTCTTCGCTTGAGACGAATCCCTATTTTCGTTTCGAATAACCTTGATCGCTTCTTGATTGACCTCTTGACTTGACGAATTGGATCATAATGATCCAGGCAAACTTCCATTTTACACTTAGCATACATCTCATTGGCTTCATTGTTGTAATACCCCCTTGGCCGCCAAAGATACAATGGTCATTCATTTCTCAGTTTGGCTCTTTGTGCACTTTAGAACGCTATCAAGTTGTTGGGGTCTTTTGTAAGTAGCACCCTAAATGTCTGCCAAAATATCGTCAGCTGAGCATTCTTTACGTCTACCGCACGAACAATATGTCAGTCACTCTAGACCAGAGACTTGGCATGCCCTCCCGAGTCCCAAATTTAGACGAAAATAGGAAGTGAGTGGGAAAACCGTACTGTGCTCAAAAGCTTTCCTTCAGCATAAGTAGGGACAGATAACATCTTTGTCTCTCAATGTACTTTGTTTAGGTTTACGGCAAAATACTTATCGCACATAAGTACATAGATCTACGAGTACATTACGTTTACCGGGCCGACAAGTTGACGACTCCGATAACCGATGTGAACTGGAACCTCGATGTTTGAACTTTGACTCGGAATCAGTGGTCACTTTTTGAACTCCTCTTATCGATTGTGTTCATCAGAGTTAAATTTTTCTTGTTGGAACGATTCTAGTCCTGTGCTTCTTTGCTAGCGTGGCTGACATGGCTGCACAACTACCCCAACCCAACATGCCTCTCCTTGCGCAAAGTCTCACGTCTGTAGCCCACGAAATCTCGCTTATTCCGAACATGCCCGCCTTGAATGTTCAAAATCAATTCCAACAGCTTCAGCAGCAGATGCAGCAAATGCAGCAACAACTACAGCAGCAGATGCAACAATTCCAGCAACAGCTCCAGCAACAGCTCCAGCAACAAACGCATCAGCTCCAGCATCAGCTCCAGCAACAGACTCAACAAACGCAACAACTCCAGCAACAGATGCAACAACAGACTCAACAACTCCAACAGTTGAATGGGCAATTCCAGCAATTGAATGGTCAAGTAGGCCAACTGCAAGCATCGTAAGTTGGTCTTTCCCGCCCGACGTATCTTTGTGGCTGAATAAAAGATAGGCAAAATCTCCTTCCTATACGCCTTCAGAATTCATCTGCAAATGTCAATGGACCGTTGGTCTTCCCACAGGGCGTAAACATTCCTGCCAACGGTCCTACTATCAAACAAGACTTGTTGAATCTGACTCGTGAGTGCTTGTCGTACCTTTTCCATACCACCGTGGCCTGAAATAATGCGCATATAGTCCCTGCATGCCAAGCCACAGCGAACGCCCTTGGACTTGACCCTCTTCCAGCTGGCACTGTCGTTCTGGTTCGACGCCAACAACTCATCGATTATCTCGGAGCTGCAATGACTGCCACATAATTACGACATGTTACAATACCCATTCAACATTCAGTTATCAATGTTTTACCATCGATTATGCCTGCACACATTTCATTAATTACCCAGAACACAAACTACGCAGTTTCCTTAAAGGAGATGAAACAAAATCAGTACCTGGTATCCCTAAGGAAAAGGAAAATAATGAACATTGAATCAAATATTTCCCTTGCACCATAAACATAGTTTAGCAACTCCAAAAGCCACGAAGCGACAAAAATAGATGAAAGGTCGACAGGAGAAGTGTATCTAAAGTCGGAAGCGGCAAAGTCAGGTATATGATGATCAGAGCATTGCTTGGTGGTGCCATTAAAACAATTAGAAAGCAAGTTCGAAAGCAAGCAGAAACAGAGCACTTCGTCGTGTCATGCCATGCAGACATTTATAAAAGGGGAGGTTTCGGGGACATATTTGTTACTGGGGAATTGTGAAGTAAAATCGATCTCAAAACCAACAGGACGTATACCGTCTCAGAAACAAAGGTAACGAGCAAGAGGGAACGAGCTGTCTTCATACAGTAGATGTCTAGACACACACCCTTCAGCCATTTTCTGAAAAGATGAAACGTACAACAAAACTCACCGCTACTTCCTCTGCCGCGTTCAGAGCAACAGGGCTTTCATTGGCCTCCTGCCCTTTAACCCAAACTTGGACATCGTTCGCAAAACATGTAAATGTTCCCCATCCATGTTCGTCGATGGGAACGACACCGTCTTTGGTTAAGAAGCTCCGGTACAGGGAATTGGCGTTTTGCTTTGATCGTATTCCCTCAGTAACGATATTGCAATGTGGTTGCATACTCACTACTCCGACATTCATCCGAATTTCGTGCACAAAAGGTATAGCTCTCCTAATTAATCACCAATTGAAATCAGCCCAAGGTTTATCAAATTAGCCAATGAAGCAATCCAAACACTCACCCCTCCTCTTCTTCCCTATTACTCAAAATCACTGCACAACCCTCATGCGTTCCATCTCCCATCCTCACAAAGCCAACACAGTTCTTCTGGGTCTCAGTGAAATAATCTACATTTTGCCCGTAGGCGAACGCTTTGCGCGCCTGCATGAGGAGGGCAAGTTTCTGAGCCGTAACTGCATCGTATGTTTCTTTAGTAGGGTAGAGGTCTCCGTAATAGACACATCTGCGTTATAGGAAGAGGAAAGAAGATCAGATTTGGATATCGAGCACGGTATGGACGTACGGAAGACCGTATCCTCGAAGGAGAATAAGTGCATAGGCTTGGCTTTTAAAATTCTCACCAACCTAAAATACATGTCAAATAAAACAGCGGTAATAAATGATCATTCCTACACACCCAGCTTTCTAAACTCTGGCCTTCTACCTAGTAAAATTTCGTTTCAATCATGAACACCTTTTACACCAAAGAAAAGTACAGAAATAGGTCTACCGTACTAAATAGTTCGAATCAGAAATTAATTCCAGACGATTATTGGATCCTCACTCATGATTATCAACAAAGGTGACCGCATCCCAGGGTCGTGTTTGAACTAGGGTACCTTGAAATATTCTTCGAAGATCGAAGCGTGTGCGTTCTTTACTTGCCCTGGAAAAATTCATGTGAAGCGGTACGTCAAAGAAGGCCGTCTACAGGAAGGACCGGCGTTTCAACCATCATTGTGAGAAAAATAGATTTTTAGAGGTACCTCTCCTTTGAAAGCTTGGATGTAAGGCAGAATTGCTTTCAAGCTAGAATTTTATTCCACTGATAAGCAAGGCTGTTGTTGGTTCTTTTTGCACATTGAACAACTGACTTCGGAGACCAGAATTCCCCTGGTGAAAAAAAGTCAATGCCTTGGTCACATGCATGAAGTCCAAGCATACCAACAACAAACAGATCCTTCTTCCCTGACCGACGCCGAACGGTTTGAATCTTGAATCCGTAAGCATTGAGTAATAGGCGGAGTAACCCCATTGAAATTTACCCAATTCAGCATAAATTTCCGGTCAATGTGTTTTATTGCATCAAGCCGGAAGCCTGTGGACCCAGTGGTCTATCATAACGAAATCAATTTATTCCATGAGAAATTATCATATTATTAGACCCACATTTAGAATCCACTCTCCCCAGTTCATCAGCTCTCGCTGTACGTCAGGGTGTCGATGATCAATCTATTATACGTTATCGATTTGAAAGCAGGTGGTATCGGCGGAAGAAACCTCACGTCAGCCCCGAGCAGATAATCATAATTTCCTAATTCTGAGTCGACATTTGGAGACCATCCTTTGTGTCCTGAACCCACAAACTTAAAGACAGCTTTGGTTCGTGACTTGTGATCCCAGTCGATGCCTCAAGAGCATGAAAATCAGATCTGATTGTGGGAGATTGGCATATAGGCGATTACCAGTGAAATGCTCCTGCGTCCATCGCATTGTGCTGTACTGTTTGCGAGTTAATGGTTGCTTTCTGGAAAAGGAATTATCTGACGTACTTTATCACGTCTACCTGGAAAATCAAATGCGGTCCATGCCTGTTGGGAACAATCCATACGATTAGGGTCAATTCACTATGCTTGGCAATGATGATTCTCCAACTCACATGGATTTCCCTTGGAGGGCCTGATTCCTTCAATCGGTTGTCGGAACGAACTGGCACGGCTCGGACAGGTTCTGTACGATCAGCGCCTAATTTGTGCTGTGGCAGATGGAATTATGAGATTGATCGTGAGAAACGAAGTGAATGGCCTACATTCAAAACAGCATCCACAATGATATCGATTCCATATTCTTGGGCAACTTTGCAAGCTTGGAGATACTCTTCTCGTGTTCCCCATCTCGTTTTAATGGAGCCCTTCTGGTTGAATTCCCCAAGGTCCCACTGTTGCCATAAATGAGGGTTGCGCATCTCAAGAGACGTGAATTAAACAGTACCAGATCATAAGAATCGTAACCACAGCCTTTCTATAACATAGAAATGTATGAATTGATCAGGAAACCTGGTCTGACAACCAACGGAGTCGTAGACTCTACCGATTTTGCTGCCTTAGAAGGCGGTGGAAGCCAAGCTTGCGTGACTCCGAGCTCAGCCAGTCGAGGTACTTCAAGTTCAAAATGTTTCCACCAACTCACATCCTCCGCAAGGTGGTGCCAAGTGAAAAATTGAATCTAAATGTATCCAGAAATTATAAAAAACCGGTTCTTGTAGGATAAAATTCAATATTTACCATCAATGGATTATTATGTTGGCCGTTCGGTCCCAGCCGCATATATTCTAACGGTAGAGCATTCGCTTGAAACAATGTCTTCAATTTAGTTAACATGACGTCCTTTCTCGGCTTGATTTGGTCTACACGCCACACTTGGATCCACGGCCGCTGCAGAGGGTGTTACAGAACAACAAGAGTGTGGTTAGTTACTAAGTACATATTTAGCAACATCTACAGCGGAAGGCAACGTGGGAACGTTCTAGCCTCAATAAATAGAAAATTTTGATCACTCCATCTTTTAGTTGACTTCCACAGCACTTCCTTGTTTCCTGTTGGCGTTTTGCTTCACTTTGGAACATTGGACTCTGTGCAACTCTTTTTGAGTATGTTGGTAGGCAGACGAGAACAGCCTCCTTAATCGCTCCAATCGCGCTCATCCCACGTCGTGAGGAGTTTCATGCGAACGGCAACAAATGATCAACTTTGGATTACATCTGTATCGTATGCCCATCCCAAAAATTGATATCTTTTTACTTGGCAAACTCTTTCTACATATTCCCGATCTGGTTTGAAACAGATCTAATGGTGTGCAACGACATTGCTATCTAAATCCGATATGGATGTCTTCGACCGAATGTTTTTCTTGAAGCAAATTTCTTATCCCGAGTGGACATCTCTTTTGACTAGACTACATTCGAGGGATTGTACCCCGGTTCATATACAATGGTATGGGGTCCGAAAACTGTAATTGAATTGAAAACGGTCAATACAATATGGCTAGAAGCATGCGTCATAGGCCCAAAAGATAAGGTGCCCTTTTACCATTCTAGTGATTTGTCACCGCACTGGACAACCCCGCACCCTGGTGCCTCATCAAAAGTCACTACGCTTGGTTTGGTTTCTTTGGTCAGACCTCTGGTGACGATAGTTTGTGCGGTTCCAAGTACTTCGTTCAGAATAGTAACAGGGGGGAGGAACAAAAAGACTTCGTCGTTTTCGACCTTGATGTCGAATGTGCTGAGCTTGTATTTGTCCTTTTCACCAGGTACAAGACATTCGCCAGTCTTGATATCAAAGTTTTTCTTGTGCATCGGACAAGACACGTATCGCCTTTGTTCGTCAGTCGTACCAAGAATCCCAGATGCAAGAACAAGAGCTCGTTTGTGAGGACACATATTTTGGGTCGCAAACCATTGGCCACCCACATGGAAGACGGCGATTTGGACCTTTCCAACACGAACGACACGTCCTTCGTCAGTTGGGAAAAGGTCAACAGAGCCCACGTTCATCCAAGACATATTGAGATCGTCTACTGCCTCGGTTGGTTGTTGGTCGACCGTAGGCATAGGTGGAACATCCTTTGGCCATTCGACAGGTATCTTTTGTCCTCGTTCTTCCTTCATCTCGATAAGAGGACCATCTGGTTCAACAGTGTTAACGAACTCTCCAAATAATTTCCTCCGCTCAGGGTCACGGACGACAGTCGTCCATTCGCATTGGTATGTGTCGATTAGTTGCAGCATATGCTCCTCTAAGTCTTTTCCAATACCCAAGTGGTCTTCGACGACTACTTTCCGTAGGTATTCCATGCCACCTTCCATTTTCTCGAGCCAACGCGCAGTACGAGTGAGTCGGTCAGCAGTCATGATATAAAACATCAGGAATCGGTCCAGGTATTGAATAGCTTTTTCTTCTGAAACGTCGGCGACGAGTAATTCGGCATGTTTAGGTTTGGATCCACCATTTCCGCATACATATACGTTGTATCCTTTGTCCGTGGCAATGCACCCAAAGTCTTTACCCTGTCGACTTTATCAGTAAGAGACATGATCAAATTGCGAGGGAGTTACCTGAGCTTCCGCACATTCACGGATGCATCCCGAAACACCTCCCTTGAGTTTATGTGGTGATCGAATGCCTTTGTAACGGTTCTCGAGTTTGATAGCAAATCCAACAGAGTCTTGTTGGCCATAACGGCACCACGTTGTACCAACGCAGCTCTTCACCGCACGTAATGCTTTTCCGTACGCATGTCCACTCTCAAAGCCACCGTCAATCAGTCTCTCCCAGATAGCAGGTAAATCCTCCTTGCGTGCACCCACTGTCATGTCCGCAGGATCAGTCCACAAGCATGAATTCAATTTCCGAATCACTCACTCAGATCGATACGTTGAGCACCAGTGATCTTGGTATAGAGATCATACTCTTGTGCAACTTCCGCAATAACTCCGAGCTTCTGAGGTGTCACTTCACCTGCTGCGATACGAGGCACGATACTGTACAGACCGCCTCGTTGAATGTTGGCTAGATACCGGTCGTTGGTGTCTTGCAAAGAGCGCAGGCCTGGGTTCAAAATGTGTTCATTCCAAAGACCAGCAAGAATACTGGCGATTGCCGGTTTGCAGACTTCACAACCGGCGTCATTGGTCGGATCGGTGCTCGCATACTTGATAAATTCTTCGAAGGTCTTAAGGTTTTTGGCTTTCCCGATCGTGAACAATTCAGTACGACTGAACCGGAAGTGTGCACACATCGCATTGCTAATTGTCTGACCCAGCGAGCGAAGTTCCACCTCAAATATCTAGACTTTGATGTGAGTAGTGTCCCTTGGTTTCAACAACTTTTCGTACCTCTTGCACTTGAGGAATACACCCACCACACCCTGAACCAGCTTTCGAGAAGCATTTGACTTGATTGATGTTTTCGCATTTCTTTTCGCGGATCACTTTGCGCAGTTGGCCCTTGGTAACATTGTTGCAAGAACAGATCTGAGTTTCATCTGGTAACACATCTGCTCCTTGGACGCCCTCTTGGGACTTCTGAACGCCGAGAATGAGCTCAGAAGGCGGGGAGTTGAGTACCTGGCCCGACCGGACAAGTCCAAGCAACTTGGCATAGTCGTTGGTATCACCAACCATCATGCCTCCGAGTAGACGTTTCCCATCTTTTGTAAATATGTACTTCTTGTAGATGCCGCTGAATGGGTCACGGTATACGAGGGCGTGCGTCTTCATCTCATCCGGGAAGTAATCGCCAAAGCTAGCGACGTGGACACCGAGAAGCTTCAATTTGGTTGACATATCTGAACCCTTGTAAGCTGCCTTTCGGCCTTCAGATAATCGAGTCGTCAGGTTTCGAGCGACAACTTCGGCCATGCTACAATGAAAAATGGATAAGTCACGATGATATGTCAGGTATTACCGAGACTTACTCGTAACCAGGAGCAATCAAACCGTAGATCATGTTCTCGTAGGACGCACACTCGCCCATTGCATAGACATTTGGTAGCGACGTTTCGAGGCGTTCGTTCACTGCGAACCCACCCCGTGCAGCTTTTTTGAGTGCAGGACACGAGTTAGCCAGTTCGTCGCGCGGCCGGATGCCAATGGCATAAATTAAAAGTTGTGTCTCCATATACTTCTGGCTCGTCATTCGTGCTCCTTTAAGGAACCCATTCTCGTCCTTTTCCAGTTCCTGCGGACAATCCTCGATACTCGCTTTCAAGCCGAGTTTCATAATCTCTGCTTGTAACACTCGCGAGGCCTCCAAATCAAGCTGTCGAGACATAAGGCGGTCTGAACGCTCGCACACGGTGACTTCTAGACCGAGATCCTTTGCTGCTTTGGCCGCTTCGAGTCCGAGAAGACCTCCGCCAACGACAGTTGCGTGTTTAACATGGTCCTTTTGCGACCAGCTGATGATATCTTGAAGGTCCTGAAGCGTTCGGTACACATAAATGCCTTTCACGGAATCGACTGGGGCACCCGGAGGGACAGCGGCTGAGGAGCCAGTGGCAAGTATAAGGATGTCGTAAGGAACCCAGCCTAAAAGACGTGAACGTATTTGCTTCTTCTCGTAATCGATTTCGGCAACAGCGTCGCCAAGAGACACATGAACTTGGTTGTCGTCGTACCAAGAACGCGGTTGCATGTATTGTTGCTCATCTTTTCGATGTGAGAAATATTGGGTAAGACCAACACGATTATAAGCCACTAAATGAAATTAAAATTCAGTTTCGTCTGCATCAATCCCCCCTGAAATTTGGATTACCGTGAGGTTCTTCTGAGAAGACCTTGATGTCGTAAACTTGGGCTGTGTCGTACTCTCTAACCTTCTCAATGAAGGAGAGGGCGACCATGCCCAAGCCAGCAACAACGATCGTCTTTCTGGCAGTTTGTTCGTCGGCCATTGTTATTGGGAGTTATTCTGGGCGTCGGGAGCAGATTAAGAAGAGGATATTATCGTTTCCTCATTATGGGGAAAGATCTCTCATAATGACGTTTTCTGCTCTTCCCATTGGAGGATTTGAAAACGACCTGGTTTGGAATGCTTATCGTCCAACAATGGATGAGAGATTACGAGAGAGATAAGGAATACCGTGTTCGAGTCCATCTTGAACTTTTTTTTCCAACTTGCCGATCAAAGATTGCCCAAAGGGGTCGACCCGACTGGGAAATGAAATCTGTCGTCCGACAAGGAACGGACACCCCTTATTGGCCACACAACCATTCAAAGATAAGCCACTGAACTGAGCCAGCGGCCGTGTTAAGATCTACTGCTTGAATTGGTTGATTGTATACATTTGCAACATCTATTTATCTAAGGTAAACACTAGAATACAAATACGTTGTTGAAAGCAAATTCTGGCCCAAGAACATCGGAAATGATAGGTTTGCAACATTTATCAATCATCTGGTCAGGAGCGCACAACAGGACAAGTTTTTCATCATCCTGAGTATGCGAACCAACGAAGGGGAATAAATGGGCGCTAACCTCTTCCGCAGTCAGCCGGCCTCGGCCACCTTCCCAGTCATTTGAGGGCGGCTGTGATAAAATATATCGAACCCTCAGACGGTCTGGAAGGCGTTTTTGTATCTCGTCGATTTCATTCGAAAGCACAAGGTCAGCCTGGTACCGTGCACAGTAAATGAGCGAAACGTAAGGCAAGTCTCGGTCATCTTGCATCGCGCAGATGACCTGCCACATCGGTGTGATCCCTGTTCCACCCGCAATCATACCAATATGTTTGGCAGACCGTTTTGGCTCATTCAAAAGAGCGTATTGACGGTTTCCAAGGTATTCATATTCACCGATCGGCCCCTTGACATCCACTGTTTCGCCAACACGAACTTTATCCAGCAACTGTGTGAAGACACCACCAGGACGGAAGCCACCTTCAGGATAGTAGATCTTGACGATGAACTCGACGAAGCCTGGTCCACATTTGCTTGGTGTGTACGCCCGCATTACTGACTTGATCGGCATGTCTTTGTATAGCCGTTCTTGAGGTAGTTTAAGATAGACATGTTTCCCGATGGGTAACCCAAGTGATGAGTGGGAGTCGAACGTAAAGCGGTAGAGCCGGATCGTAGATGAGAGCGCCTGCTTACTCTCCAGGGTGATTTTCTTCCATTGTCTTGGTTCCAAGAATGGAACGTCTGAAATGGGATTGATGATGTTCGGTGACGGAGTCGGCGAAACGGTGGAGGGTTGTCCGGTGGAACCATTGCCTTGAGAGTCATTCTGGGCAGGTGTAGCCTCCAGTTGCCCAATCAAGTAATCCTTGAGCATATTCTGTGCCTTCTCTGAATGGATTGCATCAAACTCTTCGGTCGTGTCTGCGCCGGCGGTAATCAAGATGCTTTGCGGGCCACCAGGGTGCTCTTTGAGAAACTGCGTGCAGTCGTATACGAGTCCGCGAACGATAATCCAACAATCGCCCTCGGTAACATGCTTCTCCACTTCAGCCATCGTGTAGATCGGCAAACCCGATGCTGGTTTGTCAGGTATCGCTTTCGCAGCAGCTACTTTCTCCTTCTCCTGCTCCATCCAGCCGCCAACTTCCTGAGGGTTCACGGAAGTGGGGTGGTCGCAAAGTATGGTATGCGGTTGGGATTGTCTATCGTGTGAGATCTTGACTCTGAACCAGCAATTATTCATCATCCCCATTAAATTCCATGTCAACTTTTCGGGCTGCGTGTTCTGCGACTCGTCCCAAGCACGCACAATCAATTCATCCGCTCGACTCAGTTCTGAGAATTCAATCTCAAACGTCCACCGCACCCAAGTCCAATTCCGCGAACGCTTGTAATATGTCGAACCGACCAGTTCACCGTAAAAGCCGGCAAGTTGCTCAGCCGCAACACGTTCTAGATTGGCCAACGACCACGACTTTCCACTATCAAGCGACAATTCGACACGCGTGATACGTCGATTCCCCCCAGTGTATGCATATCCTCGAGCCAAGTACGTATCGTCCAAGCTTTGAATTTTGATTAGTTCACGATGTGCAGGAGTGGTTATAACGCTATTGACATTAAGATCATAGAGAATATAATCTGGTCTTCGCCACCATGATTCCTCGGTTGCCTGTTCGGGGGAACGGACTTCGGTCGGCATTACCTTGTTGTCAAAGAAATGGAAATGGTTCGTCGACTCGTTTGCGCTAGCATCAATGCGTCTGAGCCACTTTACGCTGCGACCCCCAATGCAGCCTGGGATGAGAACTCGGATTGGATAACCGTGGTCGGGAGGAAGATCTTCGCCATTCATCCGGTAAGCCAGTAGAACGTCGTAATGCTCAGACATGACACGATTAGCGGGCAGTGAAGTACCGTAAGGCCCCTGGATAAACCAAGATAAGCGTAAAGAAACACAGTGCGGCGAATTTCAAACCTTGGCTGTGTTATCACTACCCTCAAAACATAGGAAATTGCAATCGTCCTGAAGGCCACCAGCCAAGTGGTTGATAACGTCTCGTAAATAGACACCAGTCCAACAGGCCGTGCTCGCTGCGGCAGATCCCCTGTATAAAACATTCAACGACTTAGGTCTTAACCTGATTTCTTGACTTACCAATGAAAACCAATCGATTGTTTGACCACATTTTGCTCCTTCCGACGGTTGCCAGCACATACCATAGTCACAGGCAGAGTAACCGGAGGCAGAGACAGAATATCTTGCATAGTCAGGATAACGGGTCGGTTGACCAAGCCCGTTATCTCTATCCGGTGATCATCCCAAGAGAGTTCTGGGACTGGACCATGGTTTCGGACAAAGTGAAGTTGGTTAGGTGTGATAAACCCTGCTTGCTCAAGATCCTTGAGTGGTGCCTCTGCATGCGTTTCAGCGGAAGCACATTGCTTATCATGAAGAGTTATCTAACCTGCGTTAAATGGGTGTCTTCCCGTCAATCTAAGCATGCGTGGGTCTCTTTTGACATGTCTATCCGCTGTATTTGCATCGCGAGAGTCAACTTGTGATGGAGGTTCAGGAAAGGTTGTAAAGTGTTGGAGGAGAGTACTATCGACTGGAGGCATAGTTTTTTGCGGCAAGGAAAAAGTTGTGAACTGTAAACGGACTCAATCATTCAGTATTTCTGGAATAGCTTGCCGATCAGACGGACTTGTATACCATAAATATAACCGATCTGATGAACCAGACACCAAAATCTTTTCCAAGTTGAGCGACAGGCTGCCGCTACGGTCGAACCACGTTGAAGGGTCTATGACATAGTGAAGACATTTTAGATAGGTCAATTACCCTTCGGTTCTATTGTCCGATAAGGCTCCTGTGTGAAAATTAAATTGGCAATTTGACTGCGGTCGGGGGGGCTAGATAAGGAATGAAATTGAATATAAATTAGATAAGTGGAGATCCCTTATCTGCCAGTATGAAACACAGCATTTGTCCAAGATAAGTGATTGTTGATACGAGATCCAAATATGGAAAGCAACTCCGTCGCCCGCCGGGCGCCCGGCAACCGGCCAACAGGCGCTCTTCCAAACGGATTTGTATGAGAAATTCCTTGATAAGGGATGTGAAATCAAATGTCAGGACATGGGAACCTACATTCACGCTCACCTCCGTTTTAGTGCATGCTCAGAGAGAGTGACGTCCTCTTGCATCCTTGCGCGCGGCCGATGTTCTGAGGAAAGTTAATTCGAAAGCAATACGCCCAGAGAGGTTGGAGATAAGAATCAAGTTGTCCGAAAAAACGTTCTAAAAATCGACGATAAGCAATAATTGGCTGATAAGGAACACAATTCAGTTCAGATAAATAGGGCGGCTTGGCTGGAAGGGGCTCCACTTGGTCAAATTCGTTGTCCGACTCTCCGCTCACTAGAGGCGGGATGGACGCAACTGCAGATCAGTTCAACTGTCGTAAATGAAACTCTATGTATAAATTTGGACTTAACATCTGCCCTGAAATCTGGCTCGATTCTTAGCCTCTTTCTGGCGAACTGTTCCTACTCTGGCATTTTCCGCATATTTCAAGCCCACGTCGTGGAACGTTTTTGTTCCTTACCCACCAAGTCCCCCCCCTTCCGAGCACTGAACCTGACTACGAATATGGTCGAATTTTTTGCAAAGGCGATTAGAACTGACCCACAGAGTGGGAAGGCGTTGAATTTCCGCCTTCACTCACTGCAATACCCGCACATGAGGTCGTTGCATCTGGTATGTGGACTCGACAATTTACAGCTCTAGAAGGTGTCCTTACCTCTTCTTCACGTAGGCATGGTTCTCGTTCATGACTGCATTCCTTTCATGGTATGCAATACCGCCTCTCATGCCATACATCTCGTCGGACCTCAAAATTTCATCCGACGAAGTATACAACTCCAATGTCATAGCCGTCGCTGCTACAATTTGTATGTAGATGATTGATGCTCCTCAAACAACTAAAGCCACTCACGAAATTTATGATAGTGGCTCGTCTTGCTGTTGGCCCCTTTTGCGAACGTTTTGGTCCCCGTCGCGTCATTGCTTCCCTTCTCTTGCTGGGAGCAATTCCCTGTGCAATGGCGGGCCTTATCCAAGACAAGAATGGCCTCTACGGTCTGCGGTAAGGTCTTATGACACGTCATCCAGCTTCTGCTGACCAAACCGTGTATCTTCACAGATTCGTGATCGGTATCCTAGGTGCCACATTCGTGCCTACACAGTTTTGGACTACCCAATTGTTCGCCCCTTCTGTCGTAGGCACGGCAAATGCCATCACAGGAGGATGGGGCAACCTAGGTGGCGGTGTCACTTATCTGCTCATGCCTGCTGTTTATGATGGAATACGACACTACTTGTCCCAGGAGAAGACATGGCGCGTTGTGTTTGTTGTCCCTTCTGGAATATGCATTTTAATTGCTATTCTTGACTTGGTCTTTGGGGTGGACACACCTCAAGGAGATTGGTTGAAGAAACGGAACGCTTCAGAGGAAAAGGCCGAGCCGCCCGTTTCGGAGGGTGAATCCAGTTCACAAGACGATAAAGAGAGCAAAAGTAACGTTGAGAAGGGGATACCTGTTGTAGAGGTTACGCCAGTCCAGGTCGAAGAAGAAGAGACTATCGGAGAGGTAAAACGTGACGAATCACCAATAATGGCCGTCTTCAACTGCTTCCGTATGCTTGCCAACCCAGCGGTGCTCATCATGGTTGCCGTCTATGCTTGTTCCTTTGGCATTGAGCTCGCCATCGACAACGTCATCGGACGCGTTTTCCAGCTCCGATTCCAGCTTCCTCCATCCAAGGCAGCCTACATAGGATCCATCTTCGGTCTTCTGAACGTCTTCTCCCGACTCACAGGAGGGTTGTTCTCCGACTATTTGGCGCACAGACTTCATATGCCAGGTCGTATTCTCGCCTTGTTAATCGCGATGTCGCTCGAGGGTGTATTCTTGATTGGTTTCGGATACGGTTTAATCAACCTCCGAGTATCG
>JAIUJM010000044.1:0-35851 GCA_026262225.1 Inosperma sp. D86
GATTCAGAGAGTCATTTGAAAATGGGCATGTATAACTTTTCTATTTACCCCTTGGCTACGGATGAGTGCTACGGATAAGTGGGATTAAAAAGCCCCGTCAGTGCTCTCGGAATCGAAAAATAAATTGAATTGTATCGGATATAGGGGAGGGGATGTCAATAGAGATCACTGCCATGTCGGATTTGATTGGTTTGGACTCCGTCAGTGACAGAATTTGTTCAAGCTGGACCTTGAGCTGGTCAGATGAGCCTCAATACTCAATTCATGCTGTGTAATTCGTCAACAAATGTCAGGGATATGCAGAATGCAAATATGATTTTCAATACAGACCAACCCAGTACAACAATTGGGAGTTTTGTAAACCTGTAAAAGTTTGATCATATCATGATCGATTGCCCATGCGGATCATTAGTTGAGCGCCTGGGCAATGTAATCACTGTGTAATCACCACATCATGAATGCCCGCCCAACATGCCCCAAATGGCTTGTGATTAAATTGAATGCTTTATATCGACTCAACTTAAGGGACCTGGCAAAACGTCCTTTTCATATTTCCATTGACAACCTCTGGCCTCGAGATGTTAGCTGCAACTGACTGCACTCCTCAAGAATATCAGAGGTCCCTTACAGATCATACAATAACCTGTTTGACACGAGGAGATACCGTTGGCCTGGCAGTGAGTATTGCATTGTTAAGATCAATAGTTGCTCATTATACACGACGTCGGCCAGGTAATTGTCGAAAGTGGTTTCTTGTCTTTGGTAGCCATTTTGTATCTGTTCACCATTATATTTGTATGTTTTTTTTTATCTCTTCATGCCCTGTTTCCCATACTAAACAAATGTTGTATTAAGCGGAAACTTACCTGGCGATTCCGACACGTATCTCGTGGCCGATTGCGGTTGTTCCACCATCCCATTGACATACTGATTGTACGCGACTTGGCATTGTCAATGATAATAATCTGGTTTTTACTAATTTGTTCCTATCAGTTCTCACTCATATGTGCCGATATCGTGCAAGCCATTGGTATGATATTCAGCTTGAAATGGATCATCAATGGAAAAGTTGAGGTGGGAAGTTTCTGTACTTCGCAAGGTTAATCAATCATAGCTGGTTAGGGATCTGCTTTCTTACGCCTCTTTTAACAGGAGTTCTCAAAATCTTGGGCTCGACGGGAGTGGCGTTCTCTACCCTTGTAAGCATTACCATTTGAGTTTACTCCCGTATTCGAACTATAACAGGCAATTGCGATATATACTTTCCTTGGTATGTGGATGACGAAAATCGTCACATCGATGAGCATTACACTCGGTGTTGTTTTGATCATCTGGATTTTTGACGCATTTCTCATTATCCTTGGCTTTGCACTCAACCCTGGTCAAGGCCAACTCAGCTATATGATCCCAGCCCCAGTAAGTCCTACCCCTGCATTTGTGATTGCGATCATCGAATATTGAACATTCGAGCAGTACTGGTGTTGGGTGGGCCCTGAAAAGTTGGCATGGAGGATCTTTTCGGAGTACTTGTGGTTGTGGATTACATTGATTCTGTCCATCCTGATTTACATTCCACTGTATTTCTGGATGAGAGGTAATCTCGATTTTGACGAGACTACGTGGTGGAAATGTCGCTTCAAAAAGGAGATAAATGACGATCCTATGACTCGATCGAGACGACGTCGATCTTTTGCAATGCTGGCGTATGTCACTTTTTTGAAAAACATTCGTATTTGGAATTAAAGAAATATACAGATATCCATTGATATATTGCCTTTGCGTCACGATTATGAGTGTTGTTCGTTGGATTGATTTTGGGCAAGAAGCCAGGTATGGTACGAGTGACATGCCCAAGCCAGCAACTTTTGTTGGCAATGCGATATTTGGGCTAAGTGGATTTTTCAATGTCATCTTGCTCCTTACCACGAGGCCGGAATCAGGGCTTTATGGTCAGTTGATGGTCCAACATCCTGTGGGGCTGCCCGATACGGAGGGAGTCGGACAGGAACATGCATTGGGAAGGCTATCCTCGAAATGATTCAAGGCCAAACTTGTTAGCTTCCGACGTACTTAACCAATACTAGTTAAATGATATGTGATTTGTCGCCTCGTTTTTCGCATTTAAACACAAATGTGGTTTCATGCAGATCCTGAGATGCAATAGACTTTCTACCTTGAAAAGGTAAGGATAACGTACTTTGTGAAAAACTGTGCGAAATACTTATAGAACGCGTGGGAACTTTCAATAGACCTTGAACGCAACAGAATCCAGCAGAACGGCAATCCTTGTACTGTCCTAGCCGCATATTTGACGACGGGCAAGAGAACGCCTATTTAACGCTTAACAATGGCGACGAAGCGCGGCGAGCATCTTCCTCGGCTCAATGTTGCCACAGGTTTCAATTTGAATATCCAGCAGCCAGCAATATTTTCGCCAGCGCTGCCCACCGCCGTCCAGCAGAATTTTCACCCAGGATTCCCTATGGCAAATCCTCTTCAGACCCCTATGCAGACCTTCTTCAATCCACCAGTGGCCCCTCCTAGGCCGACTCACCGTCAGAACCAGGCAAGTATACAGCTGGCAGCAGCAGGAATACACCCTCCGAACTTTATGACCCCAGTGACAAGCCATTTTCCCCGTCCTTCTATTGCACTCGCACCACCGGTCCCACCACAACCTCAACTACCTCCTTCTCACCCTTTCCCGGGCAGGAGTAGGCGTCAACTGAGCATTGGTGGTCCGCCAAAGGCTGTCCTTGGTGGACCTACAAGAAAGCTTAGTCCACTGCCACCGGGAGCGCCAGGGGCAACCATAACGCCCGCCACATCAGAGAAGAAGAAGAAAATCATCATTAATTTGCCCAGGGAGACGGTAGAAGGCGAAGAAGGCCAGTCGACACGTCCCGACTGGGCTCGCTCAACGTTGGTACCTTTCGAGTATGTGGATGTCCAAGTCATTCCGGCCGAGTCTAGCACTGCAGAAATTTACCCTCCTGACGAATGGAGAACCAAACTACCTAATGCAATTGATGTATATCTTCCTGGAAAGGTCTGTGCTTTGCGTATCCACCACTCCTGTCTTTGTTTACTATTGCAACAGGGTGCATGGGAGGTGCTAAAACGGAAAGACATCGAAGACAAACTCCAGAAACTGGGCGTCGAACGTGGCTCAGGAAGTAACTTCCCTCATATTCATGCTCCTCATGCCCGGGCAGCCTCGGTATGATAGTTATTCCACATTCATGTCTCAAATTGTTCACTCATCGCTGCAACCATGAATCTAGATTTCATCCCCTGCCGACCCTGCTCTCTTATTATTCAAGTTAAATAAGCTGCAACAAGCACAACAACAAGAACTAGGCACTAATTCCGCTACCAATTCTCTTTCGGTTTCTCCTCAACCCCCGTTTGTGCAACCATATGGCCTCACACCTTCTCCTCATCGGATGGCCACGAATCGACTTGGAGTTAACCACACACATACGATGTCCCTTGCTCAACCGCTTTCCTATCCAAATTCATTGTTTTCGACTTCGCCTTCGCCATTTGGGGGTTCTAATGGGGTTGTTGACAACGAATTTGGACGACCATCGTCTGTTAATGGCATTCATTCACGTACGATGATAGATTACGACCCTCCACCTCTTTCTGCTGTTGGTGTATCTGCGCCCAAGAGTCAGATTGACTTTATGCGTGGGTTTGGTTTAGACGTCCCGCTTGAATCGGAAGAAGAGGAAGAAGAAGAACGACAGAAAGCTGGCAACAATGTCCTCGAGGCTGACCACTCCGAGGATGAAGAGCCGAAGGGAGGTGATGGTGATGAGACGCAAGACATGGAATTAGATAATGACGCATCGTCAGAAAGCGCCCCTGCAGTGGAAATTGATGATGCTACTACCGCGGGACCGGAAAGTCGGTTACATTCCAGACACGTGTCTAGGATTTCGGCTGCCCTGTCATTGAAGTCCGTAGGTGGTAACTTCCAGGCCCAGTTTGAGGATGCACCAAAGGAGATCGAGGTGAAAGATTTGGTTGAGAATGGCGATGCCCACGTCAGTGAGATAGTGGAGATGGGAGAAGGTCAGGATCGGGATGAACTACAGGAAGAGGAGGAGGAGGAAGAAGAAGAACAACCTGTTGATCCCACTGATGAATGGACAGGCTCTGAGGATGCATATCTAGCCACTGATGCTTCAGAAGATGAGGTCCGCTTCTCATATTATTCTCTAAAGTCGCTCTAAAATTTAAATGTAGAGTATTGGCGAGTTTTCCAACCCATCAGACGAAGAACGGGCTCGTCAAGCACGCAATGAACGGCGGCTGCGCCGACAAGCCGCTCTTCAACAATCTATTGACCAACCTCGTCGATTACCCGACTTCCCTCGACCGCCAGACAACACTCTTATGTTCCCCCCTCGGGGAGGAGAGGAGGATATTATTTCGAACCCAAGCGAAGAGAACCTAATCCTTGCGAGAAGAGCAGACTTTTTGGGTGTTAGGACGGAGAGTTATTATCCTGAATCGGGTTCTCCGACATCTGGATCGATACTGGGACTTCATGCAGCACCGCACTCGAGAAGGACATCTGAACAATACTCCGCTCATGATCCTGCTTTGGCGCATTCGAGACAGCCTTCTGATAAACAACATCATCACACCCACGAACTTCATCATCAACATCATCGCGGACTTGGGTTTATCAGTAAAGAGAATATTATCAACAACCACAACAGTGATAAAGAACATCAGCATCAATCGATGCCCTCTGCTGGTAGGAAAAATGTTTTGAATCCTTCTGCTAAGCCATTCGTCTTTGGAGCTTCTTCTCTGGCTTCTGGAGGCAACGATGGTAGCAGTGGTAACCAGACGGGTTCGGGTCCCTGGCAGCCTTTTCAAGGTGAAGCGACGCCTCCCATGCCTCTGCCTACTTTATCTACGCATTCCCGTATTCCCTCGTTCGGGAAACCACTTAGCGCCAGTGCACCCGAGTTCAAACCTGGCCAATTTAACTTCCGATTGCCTGGTGCGCCGCAAATGCCTGCTGGTCCTTCATTGCCGCCTGCACAGCCTTTGCTCAGTATGCCTGAGGATAAGTCTTCACCGTTTAGGGTACAAGGGAGAGAGAAGAGACAACGTCGTGAGTCGAATGCGTCGATAGAGGAAGGAGATAGTATGGCGTCGTTCAGGTTCCCGCCCATGAAGGAGTCATCACCTAAGGCTCTCGTGAGCCGTCGTCAACGTTCTGGCTCGTTGGATATGGGATTGGAAATTGAGCAGGCTAAAGCGGGGAGCAGTCGTAGTTCTGCTGAACCTTTCACTTTTGCTGGCTTTTCAGCTGTGACGAATAATATGCCTTTGGTGCCGAAGGAGGGCGAGTCACCAACGATACAGAAGGATGAGAAAGACGATCCAAATGATTTGGGTAACACTGCTAAACCTGATCTGGAGGTGGATGAGGGTCAGGAAGTGGTCATTCCACCCGTGTCAGCGTCGAAGCCGAAGAGAGCGCCTATTCCATTGGATTTCAAGCATCCGACTAATACTGTTCCTGCTGGCTTGTTTAAGGCTCTTGCTTCAAATGGAGACGAACGTACGAGGAGAGGCGCACGTTCACGACTTAACTCGCGAGAGCTGTTTGAGCATATGCATAGGCCTTCGATGGACGATATGAATGTCCCGCTGATTGCACGGAAGGCATCAAGGAATCGGTTAGGCACGGAGCCTGGGAGTGGTCGGCAACAGATGGAAATCGACGACGACGACGACGTGTTCACTTCTGTTCGTCCACATGTACGTCGTCGTTCATCGTTACCGGATGCGTTAGTGGATCGACCTCCGTCTCCCTCGCCTTCGGATTCGTCTATTGCCCCTCAAGATCTTACCAGCCGTATGGAGCTTCACCATGTAGAGAATATTATTAGGCAGTTGTTAGATGAAAAGCTAGCGCCTCTTCATGAAGAGTTAGCCGGAAGAGAGGTCAAGGGAGAAGCTGGAATTAATTCGAACACAGAGTCGATGATGGCTGAATTGATTTCTCTTTTCCGTGCTCAACTACGAGACGCAGCCGCGAAGAGTTTAGAGGACAGTCAGATAGACGCAAGAGGAGAATTGGACTTCCAGTTGATCAAGGATATCATTGAGCAGAGCCATCGAGAGCTGCTTTCGTCTTTCCAAAGGGAGGTGCATCGCATTGCCCAGCATACGAATGCGGTCACCAGCGGACATCAATCGCATAACATCCCCGAAGTTATTTCAGCTATTGATAATGCTAGCAAGAGGACGGTCAATGGTGTCGTTGAAGCCATATCAGAATTTTCTGCCCGTCAAGAAGCTGCTGCTCTCAATATGCCCGCTCGAGAACGCGACCTTTTGGTGGAGAAGTTGGTTAACGTCTTGTCACCGATGATCGATTCTCTGCATACGGATCCTATCGATTACGAGTTCTTGACACGGGAACTCGCACAGGCTGTTAAGCCTCACATTTCGCAACTCATCGATTTGGCTTCAGACAAGCGGGAGACTGCAGGTCTAATTGTTGATAGAATTTTACCTCTCCTTCCTACGGTCAACAATTTAGCCATTGACACGGACGCAATGACACTGAAACTCATTGCGGAGGTGCGGAGAGCCATTGCACCCATCGATGCTTTCGAAATCAAGGAGCAAGTGGCGGATCTCGTCGTTGAAAGGTTAGACTCGCGGCTCGCGGTGCGCGATAAAACGTTCAACGTTGACGTTGTCACTTCGAAAGTTACAGAGAGCGTATCGACATTGTTGGAGACGCTTAATTCTGTTCCTGCTGCAGTCGAAGAACTTTCAGCTGCTCAGAAAGCTACGAACGAGAAACAAGAAATGGTCGCTACTACGCAGTCACAAGTGTTGGCTTCCATTGCAAATATTCCGAAGGAAGTTGAGTCGAGTCTCGAACAGCTCAAGACGGCACAGGATAATATCCTCAACCAGCTTGGCAAACCCACTCCACCCCCTGACGCTGATCCAAACATTTTCTTCATCCGCAATGCCGTTGAGTCGCTGGAGAAAGAACAGGCGAAGGTTAACCAGCAGAATCAAGAAGCTCTTGATCAGGTTAAATCGTTCAGCGAGAAACTCGATGCCCTTCCCGAAGCCTTCGCTTCTCTCACTTCTGGTTTGCAGCAGGCCCTGACCGAACTAATTAAATCGAATGACACTTCAAAGAGGGAACTCGAAGAAGCTCGCAAACTTAATGTGGAATATCAATTACAATTGACGAAATCCCGAAGTTCCCATGGTCAGGTTCGTGTCGAAAAGGATATGGTTGATGAAAAACTATCTCGTGTTGAAGAAGAACGTGATCGTCTCCGTGCTCAGGTTAGGGACCTAGAAACTTCAACTTCTGTCAAAGCCACGGAGATATCTGTGATTGAAGCTCGTAATGCGGAACTCGAAGATGCTTTGGCTCAGGCATTGGCTCGGTTGCAGGCCGCTGACGTTGCAGCTCAATCCGAGCAGACTACAATTGCTAATTTGGAGAAGGCACAAAAAGAAGTTGTTGAAGAGAGGGACAGCTTGAAGACGAAGGTAAGTCCATCAGTAGTTCGTTAATTCTTACGAGGTGATTGATAAGGGCTATAGGTCGCTGTGTTGGAAGCAGAAATTGCCTTTGCTAATCGTGAAAAAGATGCGGTTACCGGTCACCATGATAACCTGCAGAGACAGTACGATCAATTGGTTTCCCAACAGAGTAACTGGGAAGCTTTGAGTGCTGCCTCGGAGAAGATTAATCTGGTTTACAAACTTCTGGAGAATGCAGACCAAGAAGACCAGCAGGAGCTCAGGCAGCAGCGTCAGCGCAGCCGGGCCTTGGACGTCGAAAATGCGGCGCTTCAGAAGCGGGTGAAAGAAGCTGAGATGAAATTCAGCACTGCCGAAAAAACTGCGTCTACCGCTCTTCAGACTTTGTCACAAGCACAGCAGCGTTCAAGCGAATGGGAACGTCTCGCTAAAGACTATGAAGGTCAACTCGAAATGGTTCGGACGAAGCTTGAGCAAGCCGAACAAAGCCACTTACAACTTGAGACGGATTACAATATTGCTAGAGTTCAAATTGAAGAGCATGAAGCTGATAACCGACTGGTACAGGTGAGTCAATCCCAAGACCTTTCGCTGCTCAAAGGGGGAAACATTGAATCTTTTCATCAGGATCGGGAGAATAAGCTGCGCGACCAAATTGCCGCACTTGAAGCTAAATGCATCCGTCTTCAAAACGAACTCGAAAAGGCTAATAGCGCCGCGAAGTTGTCTGCTTCTTCAAGCTCCTTCAGGCCTTCTAATGGTGTTTCTCCTCGGCCCGATTCTCGTGTCAGCACGGTCTATGATGCTCGAGACTCTTCTAATCGCCGCATAGTCTCTTCAGTTAGCAACCGAAGCGTTACGACGTCGCATACTTACAGTCAACCATCCGTTCAGGATTCAATGCACGCTCCTTCAAATCAAAATGGCCAAAGCAGGTGGGCTTCCGCATCAACATCGATGCATACGCCACCAAGTCGGTACCCTGACTATATGCCTTCGACACCTAAACCCCGCAGATCACCTTATGGCCAACCTCCAAGGGCGCCATCACCTGCTCTGAGTCAAGTTTCAGTAGCTCCAACGCAGGGTGAAGATGGTTGGTGGTCATAAGATGTCATCTCGCCTTTTTTTCGCCATTTTTCTTACATTCTTTTGCGCATATAGTCCAGCCACTGCAATGGACATATATCTTTTCAGTAACATATACCAAAGTCTTCTGCCACATAATCTACCCTAATCTCCTTTTACGCTCTTGATCAGCCTTTCGATCTCTCACTTTGGAATTCTTATGGCATCCGTTGAACAGTTTTGACATTCATTTCGTGGAATGTATATATATCCTCGCTTATTACACGTCCTACGTACATACAGAGGAATAGATTTGCTGACACAAAAAGCACAGTTTAAATAGCAAAATGTCCGTCATGCCTGAAAATGGAGCAAAAAAGTACACAATGTATTATTGCAAGATACATGAAAACCTCAAACCTCTTTAATGTGATGGGAATATCCATTCTTGTACTGCATGCGTTGCTTCCTCGGCCTCCTCAGGCACCCTAAAAGCAACTCAATATTTCCATGTGTGGCACAAAGAGGCTTGATTTCATACCTGAGTTTTGGCAACCACCGGCCTCTGACCAATTCAAAGAACCTAGGTATATGAACGTCACCACTCTCTTCTCTTCTTCTACGTAAGTCTCGTTGGGCATCTTCCACCGCCGTCTTGGCTATTGTGGCTTGTTCCATGTCCTTGAGCAAAATGGCCTCCGTCAACTTTGACCATAACCTTGCAAGGATATCAGTATCCACTCCACGCCGCGTAATTCGGATATGAAAAGAGCAACAAAGAGCTTACCTTTGTGACTCGTTTGGCTCTTGCTCGTCTTCTGGAGGTACCCATTTGGGTGAAATATTCTGCCCATCCTTGATAGCATCAAACAGCACCCTCTTCTGATTTGTCTATAAAATCTTGCAGTTTAATACCTAATCTTGACCATAAGTAATTAATAAGCGATTTTCTTTACCTTTTTATCCCTAAAGTCCATGACTCGACTCCACTTTCCTGTTATTTCACCGATATCAAACGTGTTTCTGCGTACGCGACCAGCGATGGCGTTGTATGTTCCAGAGAAGTAGCCCTTGGTCTTGAATTCTAGATCGCAATACAACCCATGTTTCTCGTTCTTGGCGATACATGTGTCACCAAGCTCGAGAACCATCTTACCAAACAGAATGCCACGAGCATACATGTTCGGCATGGTGATGATATATTCTATTGATTTTATCAAAAGATAAGGAAAATCAAGTTTGGGTTACGTGGCACAGATATACGTACCACCATCTTCGGGCTTTCCCAGCAATGTCACTCGGTTTTCACCCTCCATCGTTGTTGAAACGCTGTTCCCAAGGAATCGAGATTTGGGTCGAAGTTCTCCAATGATTTTGACACGATTTGCAGGGGAGATGTAAAAAAATGCGGATACAGGTGGGTGATGGGAGACTGGACAGAGAAAGGCAAACTAAATAAATGCCTTTAGTTTAGGGGTAAAACAGTACCTTGTTCCGCAATATAAAAGCCTTGAGATCCATCAGGATAATCGTACCTGCACCTGAAGAACTCTCCAAGCACGGGATTATAGCTGCGGATTTGCGGAGGTGACATTACGTTTTTGATTTGCCGCACAGCAAACAGGATGACTCACGGTTTCTTGACCCCCTTCGGTTTAATATGCCATCCAGCAAGATAATATTGTAATACACGTATAAATCTTTCTTCTGGGTCGTCTACAGTGTCGGCTCTGTGAAAATGTTAATTGGAAGCAGAATAAAAACAAAGGAACGTACCCAAAAATGAGGTCTGGGTGGGACATGAAATCGGTGATTCGTTCTAGCATGCTTCTAGGTTCGAGGACGAAAGTTGGAAATGTGACCTTTGACAGATCCATTCCGACCCTGCAAGAGAACATTTGAACATGGATGTTTGATACGTGGTAAATGGGAAGAACAGATAACGCTGACGCGGACCTTAGTTGAGAGATCAGAGACGTGATAATCGATCCCTCATTCTCGTCTCTGTAATCGTCTTCAATATCAAAGCAAGACATTGGGTATAGTGGATAACAGGAACGAACAAGATGGAGGTGTCGTCTGGTTCCGTGTCTGAAGGAGCCTTGTCGTCTCCATCAACGGAGCCTCGAGGCTTTACAACCCGATTAAACGTGGAACCGGCCTGATTCCAAAGCCCCAACATGTGGCGACCAAAAAAATATAAGATGAGTTTGAGAAAACCAAAAAGTTCAGGACAGAAGAACCGCAAAGGAAACTGCTGCAGTAAGGTTAAGCAAGGAAATTGATGTCATTATTCTATTTTCCCGTGACTATCGATGATCATTATCACGCCCCATTTAAAATACGATTTTTGTGGGTCCCTTCGGCATCGGTATGTCATCTCGGTAGAAAGAACCATACGCTCCATGCTCCTTTTTCTTTATCGTCATCGGGAATTTTTTCAGAGCTTCGTTGTCAAAGCCACCCTCCCTCAGAACACGAGCAAATTCTCCTGCGAGCGCCCTCTCGTGTGCATCTCCAGTGAAGAAAGTGATGGATTTTCCACTCCTGCCTCCGCGACCTGTCAAATCTCCATTAGAATGGAGATAGCAAAAGGACTGATATGAAGACTACATACCCGTTCGTCCGATCCGATGAATATAGTCTTCGATCGTTAAGGGGAAGGTATAATTAACAACTGCCCCGACATTCGGTATATCTAATCCACGTGCAGCAACATCGGTCGCCACCATCAGCCCGGTTGTCCCATTCTTGAAGTTCTCTAATGCCTCCAATCTTGCGTTCTGCGACATATCACCGTGGAGAGCGCCGACGGAATATCCCTGTCTTCTCAGCATCTGCTCAACCCTTGATGCTTCTTTCTTATACAATGCAAACACGAGAGTTCGAGATTCATCAACATTCGTTGTCTTCTTCTTGTGGGACAATGATTTGAGAACGGCGATCAAGCGTTGGCTATTAAAAAGTGTAAGATATTTTAGCAAAACTGTATGGTCCGAAGAATCTCACTCCTTGGAACGAGAGTCACCGAAGACTTCGACACATTGTTCCACGCGACTATTTGCGGTCAAGTCATCACTGCCAACAGTTACTCGTATGGGGTTACGTTGGAAGGTACTGGCTAATCGGCGTACAGCTTCTGGCCATGTAGCACTAACTAATGGGACGCTTGTCAAGGGGAAAGCCGAGCACTTATCCAGATGAACAGTTTCACTTACACATCATCGTTTGCCGGCTTTCTGAGTGCCTCGTACTGGAAATGATGTTCCGAATGTCGTTCTCAAACCCTTTGTCTAGCATTCGATCAGCTTCGTCCAAAACCAGATAATCAACCCTAACAAAAAGGTAAATTCAAAACAATGACATCTGAGTTGATAGGACATACCCGCTCAGATCGCAAGCGCCTTCCTGCATGAGGTCCAATATCCGCCCAGGAGTGCCAACAATGATTCTAGTTGTCATCCCATCCTTCCGTTTACTGGCATTCTTCAGCATCTTCACTTGAGGTTCCTTTGGAACACCCCCGAAGACCGCCACACTTGCAATACCAAAAGGAGCACCCAATGAAGTCAGCGTCTCGTGTGTTTGCAAGGCAAGTTCTCGAGTTGGTGCCACAACTAAGACCGACACGGTAGATTTTCCACTTTTGGTGTCAGACTTGAGAAGGTGACAGAGTGCCGGAATTCCGAATGCTAACGTCTTTCCACTATACAAAATTAATATATATCTCAGCTAAGAAACTATAACTTCTGGAGAGGCCAAGCAAGCTCACCTTCCGGTTTCTGCAATTCCAACGACATCACGGCCTTCCAACGCAGGTGGCCACGTACTCGCCTGAATGGGTGTTGGTTCTTTAAACCCAGTAAACGCAGACTGCATCTCGTTTGGAACATTAAGTTGCGAAAATTGTATCACAGGTATCACGTCTGGCACACCCTCTGGTGTGTCTATCTTGATCGAATGTTTCTTGATGAATGCAGCGGCGTCTTTTGCACATGCCGGAGACGTGGTTGTTATTGAGGCGGAAGGTATATCTTGGAGTTGGGGAGATGCGTCTTTGGAAGGTGCGGTAGATTCAGCGGGAGTTGAATTGGACGTTGACGAAAGAGCTTCGTGTTTCCGCCTTTTCTTTTCTTTGCGATCTTTCTTTGATTCAGCTTTACTCTGACATTGTATGTCAAGTGTTCCATCGAGTTCCTCGTATTTCCGCTTCTTTTTCTTCTTCTTGGTCTGGTCAACAGAAATGGCTTGTATTGGCCGATCAGTATCAATTGACATCGGTTCTTGATCATTTGAACCTTCAGTTGGTTGCCCTACTGTTAAATCCAAATGTCAGAACGAGGAAAGATTGAGACCTGAGACAGACTGACTGTTTCGATCTGACTGTAATTGTGTTCCGCAGACAATAGATTTCTCCTTTAAATCTATCAATTCCTTCTTTTTCTTCTTTCTATCAACTTCCTGCGCTTCACAGATTTCGTCAAACATTGGAAAACATCAAACTGGCTCTAGACGTACCATTATTTTTCTGCTTCTTCTGAGGTTTGTCTGATCCTTTCAAAGGCGCAAAGGGGGAGTCAGCTTGAATCGACAAAATGGTAAAGAACTTGCCATCGCCGATTGGTTCTTCCAACTTGTCGACATGCCTTGTCTTATCCTTCGACTTTAGTTTCGTAGATTTCTTGTCTACAGTTTGTTTTAGTTCGTCCGCCATCGTGGCTGGTCTAGTCTAAGCCTCGCCGGACGGTGTCTAAGATGATGTATTCTTCAGAGGTTGAATAGGGTTGAACTTGAAAGGAATGAAAAAAAGATTGACAGTGACTATTTATAGAGCATTTGGGGCTGAATTCTATAAGCAATATATTTACGCACAAAAAAACCTACACGCACTACAGAGAATGGATAGAAATATGTGATATGACCTGGTGTACAATCACAAAAATATCAAGAGAAATTGGGGATATTCAAATGCAAAGAAACGTAAAGAAACAAAACCTTAGTTGTTACTTACTAGAACGATGGAAGTTATAATTAGCAAATCAAAACTATGGGACAAGTGTCCTACGTGTTCTGTTCCTGCTTCAGCATATCCTGAACAGTCTTTATCCAATCCGGGCAGTCGAAGCATTCCACTTTTTTCAGTTTCGGGAATAACTGATGAAGGAAAGACGAAAAGATGATAGCTGACGACGTAGAGTAAACCCAACCACGTGGTAGATGCGAGAAAAAGGAGAGGGTCTCCAAGTTATGAGGCTTCCGCGTTCCGTTTGCTAAAATCGTCGCCATTGCGGTTTGATCTGGATTGTGAATCGTGATGGTGAGGCGCAGCAGCTTGGGGAATGCATCTGCGAGAAGTGGGAGTGCAGCGATTGACAGCATATCTTCAAATTGTTCTGAATCCGGATGGCCAAGGTGAAAGCTGAGTTTTGTGAGATTCATCCAAACCTTGTTATCACGAAGGAAATTGGCCAAACTTGATGTCGGAATGTGAAAACCTGTGTAGGACTTGACATGGAGGGAATCAAGTTGGGAGCAACTCTTGAATGGACTGAGGTATCCCTCTACGCTCAAGTCGATCGCGTTGCTCTGTAAGGTTAATGATCGTAGACCATTCTTGAGATGTTGCTCATTCGACGTGAGGAACCCTTGGACGATAGGGCCAACTTCCGAAAGGATATTATCATCATAGAAGTCAACCTCAAGAGAGAGGGTAACCAGCTTTGGGACCAGTAGAATGTTCAACATACTTCCGACGTCATCAAAATCGCCAGATAGTTCGAGGTTCGTTAATAGGTCGAAATGGATTACATCGAGCGTTCTTGATGCTGTGGTATGTGGGACAAGTTGACCAGAACTATTGATGAAGCCAAAAGAATCGAGTCGTACGGACAGTGACTGGAGAGAGGTCAGAGATGAAGCACAATTATTGAAAAAACCTATTGGATCGTCACAATCCATCCCTCGTATATCAAGATATTCCAACTTGCGAAACCAAGGTACAACATCACAGATGGTCTTGGTGACAGTAGATACGATTGTAAAAGATTTGATATTTTGTGATTCCGAAGATATTGTGTACAGAAAAGAGGCTGTTGAAATTTCGGGTAAAGCGGACACGTATAATTCAAGGTTCTCGAGATTTTGTGCGGATAGAGAAAAGAGGTGTAGTTGGTGTTGGTACGTGCTTTTCAAATCGTCCCAGATCTTGAAGGAGCGAAGTGAACGGAAAGCAGATGCCTTGTCAATTCTGTTAAAAAAGCTGAAAAGAACATCCAAATTGATATTTGGGAATTCGTTGATCAACATCATGTCAACGGTCAAGAACCGGATACGGTGGGCGTAGTAAAGTACACGCTCGAGGTCTTGATCAAGGACAAGTGCAGTGAATTCCTAAAGGTTGAACGTCAGAGGAAATTGGTAGTACCATGCTGATTCAGAAAATTTTATGGATTATAACTCACATGAGTTTCCGTGTTGAACATTGGGAGAGGATAGCACAGTTGCAGAACATCATCCACATCACGCCAGAGTACATCAAGCGCTGGCTCTAGGAAAGTCTTGCAGGTCAACGATGCCCACAATAGATCGCGTGGCTCGTGGTACTCGCAAAAACCAAATATGACGTGGAGTAGATCCTGATTTCTGAGTACCTGCCAACTGGGTACAAAGAACATATGTAATGACGAGTTGGGATGATGTTGAACGAAAATGTAAATGCTAATTTTGTCTTGCTATCTGTAAATATTTATAAGAAAGAAATAAAAATTATTTTTCGACAGTGCAACAAGTTACTCATGAAGCCAAGTTCTGACCGAGTTGTGCACACTGCACAAGCCCTGCTTGGACACTTGAATATGCCTGCCAGGTCCAAGTAATTATAAGGACAACAAGGGAATCGGGGTTGATCCAAACGGAAGACATAAAATAAATCTAATTAGTCTCTACAATGGTTTAAAATTAGCCACTAAACACATGGTCTGTTCCTGCTTCAGCCTTTTCTTGAACAATTCTTTATCCAATCCTTGCGATCATAGCATTATACATTCTTCACCTTTGGAAATTAGAGGAAGGACGACAGCTGACGACGTCAAGTAAACCCAACTGTGTTGTAGGTACGGAATGAAGTCGAGGCTCTGTAAGCCATGAGGTTTCCGCGTTCCATTTGCTACAATTTTCTTCATTGTGGATTGGCCTGGATTATAAATGGTGATTATAAGGTGCAATAGTTTGGGGAATGCATCTGCCAGAAGTGGGAGCGCGGCAAATGATAATATATCTTCCGATTGCTCTGAACTAAAGAGATTACCATTAAAGTAGAGTCTTGTGAGACCCCGCCAAGCCTTGCTTTCCTGGAGAAATCTCGCCAAACTAGATGTTGGAATTCGAAGGCCTTTGGACCTGATGTAGAGGGAGGCAAGATTGGTGAAATATTTGAAAGGATTGAGGCATTCCTTGACGTTTAATTTGACGCTGCTTGTTAAGGTTAATGAGCGTAGACTATTCTTGAGATGTTGTCCATTCGATGTCAGGAAGCCTTAAATAACGGGACCAACTTCAAGAGGAATATCGTAGAAGTCGATCCCAAGAGAGAGGGTGACCAGCTTAGGCACGAATATAATGTTTAAACATAGTTTGAGGTTCGATAGTAAGTCGAACGGGATCGAAGCATGGGTCCCTGGTGCTGTGGCAGACCCCGACAGATCGAAACTAGCCGTTAAACGAAAAGAATTAAGATGTATGGTCAATGACTCGAAAGCGGTCAGAGATGAAGCACAATCCTTCAAAAAGCTTATTGGATTGTCCCAGTCCAGGCGATTACAAGAGGTTGCAACTTGCGAAGCAAGGTACAACATCACAGATGGTCTTCGTGACCGTAGATACGAATGTAAAGGCCTTCGAATTACAGAGAGTCCAGTTTGGTGCAGCACCTGAAGGGATTGAGTTGACCCTCGAGGGCTTATTTCTAATGATCGTAGACTATCCTCGAGATGCTGCCCATTCGATGTAAGGAACCCTTGAATAAACGGACCGATTTCCGTAAGGATATCAGCATCGTAGTTATCCTGGAAATCAAGAGAGGGTAGCCAGCTTTGGGAGGAACAAAATGTTCAAGCATCTTTCCGATATCGTCAAAATTGCGAGTAAGATCGAGGACCGATAGTAAGGGAAGGCGATCAAGCCAAGGGTGGCTGATTCCATGGCAGAGAAGAGTTGATTGAAATCATCCATTAACTGAAAGGATTCGAGAGATACGAAGGATGACCGCACAGAGGTCATAGATGAGGCACAATTCTTCAAAATACATATTGGATTGAAGCAGTCCATGCCTCGCATATATAGATATTGCACCTTGTGAGAGCAAGGTATTCCATCGCAAATGGTCCTGGTCCACGCGAAGTTGGATTCGATTTTAATGGACTTGGTGAGATTGAAGAAATTTTGTACAGAAAGAGGCCGCCGAATTTCGGGCAAGGTTTTCCCAATCAGTTCAACTTCGAGAGTCTCGAGATTTGGGGTGGAAATGGGAAATAGATGCAGTTGGTGTTGGCAAGCGGTTTTGGAATAGTCCAAGACCCTTAAGGTACGAAGAGAGTGGAATGCCGCTGTCCTGTTGAACCTGTTAAAAGTCGGAATGGATATCCAGATTGATACGGGACAAGTCCACTAGGTGAAGTTCAAGGGTCCGGATACGACGAGCGTAATAACACCGTCTCGAGATCCTAATCACAAACAACCGCAGTCAAGTCCTAGAGGTACCTTCCGAGAAACCAGCAAACTCACCCCGTCGAACGTTGGGAGAACATACCACAGTCGTATAACATCGCCCACGATGTTCCAAAGTTCGTTAAGCGCTGGCCCTAGGAAACTCTTGCAGACCAACGATGCCCATAGTAAATCGGAAAAACCAAAGATGATGTCGAGTAGATCGCCTTGCGAGCTCAGGAAAAGAACATCAGAGGAACACTAGAAAGATGGAGAGCATTGATCCGACAAGCCCAGATACACCAAACTTCATACCTCTCAATATTCTTGGTTGTTGAACAATCTCAGTCAGGGTATGGCCAATGGCCATTTGTAATAACGGCATTCCAACTGTGTCAGTTATGTCAGCAGCACAGCAACCTAATCAGCCGTGTCTGATGATGAGTTTCAGTCTGAGTTCCATCCAGAACGGCGGTGGAAACAACAGGTTGTCGTCGTATAAAAGCAAATAACTGTAGCTTTATCGACCCTTGTATCATCCCCTTTCTTCAGGCGCCGCCGGTATGTTTTTGAAATGCACCCGCCGCATTGGATCAAAACTGATTCCATCTTAACTCTACCCCACTCTCGTAGGGCGGTCTACTCTCTTATGTCTTTCTTCTTGCATACGCTGGTCGTTCTACTAGGAGCGTGGGTACACGTAACAAATGGCATGTGTTTATTGCTTTTGTATGATACCGAAACGCTAACTTAGTGGCTGTCTATCTAGCCCGTAGCATAATTGCACGACCACTGAAAACTGTTGCTCACCCATCTACTCTTTCACTTGAAATACTTCCTAGACATCCATATGCTCATCTATCATCAGATTTAAACAAGCAGATATTATCTCTATCTTCCACTGCTCTTCGACACGATGATTCTTTCCGGTTAATTATCTCAGCCTTTGACGAAACATTCCACCTTCATCTTCGGCCTAATGACCATCTTATTCATCCTTCCGCTCGTGTCGATTATTATACAAGGCTACCAGATGGAAAAGAAGTCCTTTCGCATTCGGAGCCACTGCTTCGACATGAAGTGAAGGCCTACTACGGAGAAGTCATTGCCGCACACCATTCGCCAACACGCCTGCGGGAAGATGCTGCCAGAATGTATCCGCATCCGCATCCGGCAGTATTGGGCTGGGCGCGGCTCATGGTTCACGATGAAGGAGATGCCACAACAAAAGCACCCCCAGTATACGAAGGCGCTTTCTCTGTGCGGGGTGTAATTTACCACATCGTGACCAGGGACAATTACATACGCAACAGACACAACCTAGATCCTGATTTAACTGATTCGTCTGCTTCCCTGGGTTCAAACCTTGTCATTTGGAGGGACTCTGATGAGATGTCTCTTGAGGATGAACACTTTATGAAAACTGGAACTCGTCCAAAGGAACCCATCAAAGTCCCGCAGTCTTGTGGCCACGATCGGTTGCAGTTCAATGACCCAAGCCAAAACCCTGTGTTTGCGTCGTTTGCTCACCTTTCACCCTATTCTTCGTGGGTTGATGGTTTTGCAATGGACTCTTCTTTTGGGGATTCATTGATGTATCGTCGCGACGATGCCCCAGGAGACACAGGAATGGGGACTGAGTATGTTTGTCCCATTAACTTGGTCCTGATTTGACGCGATTCTTCTTAAATTAAACAGTTTCAGGTCATCGATCGGCTCAACGGATGGATGCCCCACAACTCAACGGGTGGTAAGTCCCATATGTCTTCTCGGCTACTTTATCGGTCTTAAATGCCTGCCAGATATACATGGGTGTAGCCGCGGATTGCGCATACGTCTCGAATTATGGCAATAAACAAAACGCTACTATTCAAATTTTGACTAATTGGAATTCGGCTAGCTCATTATACAAAGTTTGTGTTGTTTCCGATGTCATTGGATGAACCCCCTCATGATTCTCTAGAGCACCTTCAACGTCAGTCTCGGTATATCGGAGATTCAGATTAGAGATCCTCTGTAAGGAAATCGGCTGTTCATGGACATCGATTTAATCTAAAGCAATCATTAGCTGTTCGTCTACAACCGATCCTAACTTCCCGTGGAATGTTCCGTGCAGTAGCGCAGAACTTGATGCTCGACTGTCACTCTTTTCGAAATGGCGGGGAGACAAGGGTGCCGATGGAAATGGCTTGTGGCACTTGATGAGCGGCTGTCCTACAGGCTCAGAAGTTGGGATCGCATGGCTAGGAACTCTGTGATTCAACCGCTACTGTTTTATTGACCCGCACGCTCATCTTCCGTGTCACAGATGCCAAATCATAGCTACTGGCAAATCTCCAACTATCGTTTCAGGGACTGCCGTGTCTACTTCAGGCCGGACAGAGTGGCAGGTCGTTGCTCATGAAACGGGTCATAATTTTGGGGCTATTGTAAGTGCCATGCGCGTGTTGATCGTCTTGAGCAAGTCACTAATACTTTTCCGCAATTCAGCACGATGTGAGTGTTTTATCAAAGTATTCAATTGTTCCTGATCTGGAAGCGGTGAATTACAGTGTACTGGCAATTGCTCTACGTCGCCAGCATGCTGTCCATTCAGCTCGACAGTATGTCCGGCTGATGGACAGTTTATCATGAACCCCGTTGCCCAATCTGGCGAGAAAACTTTCTCTCCATGCAGTATCGGAAACATTTGTCAGTATCATATCTGTCCTGCCTTCATTAATGTTTCTGAGCACAGTCTGCAGGCTCCGTCATGAAAGGTGTTCCAGGCGGAAAGGTGAACACGAGCTGCCTTCTTGAACCAGACACTGCTAGGAAGACGATTTCACTACAGATGTGCGGCAACGGCATTGTAGAAGCAGGGGAGGATTGTGATCCCGGGAAAGGGGTCAATTCAACCTGCTGTGATTCGCAAACGTGCAAGTTCATAAACGGTGCCAAGTGCGATCCTGCCAGCAGTCCTTGTTGCACCCAGAGTTGTACTTTCGCACCTTCAACCCAAGTTTGTCGACCGTCCAAGGATCCCAAATGTGATATAGCAGAGTTCTGTACAGGAAACTCTTCCTCATGTCCTCCAGATATCGTGGCCCCAAATCGTGAGTTTTTCATAGTTCCATTACGCAGTGGATCGTTTCCCGTGTTACCGAATTTGTCATCTGACGATTGCTCTTTGACGTTTTGGATTTTCACACATGATAGGTCAGAGTTGTGGCGACAATGACTTGGCATGTGCCAGCGGTTTCTGCACATCCGTTGCACGTGAGTGTCATTTTTGTGTGCAATATACCCAAAGTGGCGTCTTATGACATTCCGGGGGTGATTAGAACAGTGCCAGGCCGTTGGCGCCTCGATGGGTCTTCAGAAAGGTTGTCCCGACCACAGCGATCAGTCCTGTCAAATATCTTGTCAAGACCCGAAAAGTCCTAATACTTGCATCCAATTGAATTCGTTGCTTATCGATGGGTCACCTTGTGGTATGTATATCCCATAATGGGGATCTCCGATTGAAACTGAATCTTGTCCAAGGTTATGGTGGTACTTGCGTAGGCGGCAAGTGTGAATCGGGGAATATTTTAGACACTGCAATGGTAACAATTTTACTTGAGAAGCCTTATCGCCATGTGTTAGGTACTGATGATCGGGTCCTTCTTACTTATTGCGTAGGCCTGGTATGTCTCAAACCTGCAAATATCCGTTCCGATTACCGTAGTGGTTGGGCTTGTCCTGTTGTTGCTATTCTATTGCCTCATCCGAGGTGAGTTTCGACTTGTGTTGCCCATGCATAGCAGAGACGTGTGCTAATCGTCTTTTTTTTCAAACATAGCTCTCGTAAGATGCTCCCGACGTCGTCGGAGGCAGCCCCCTATTGCAGTTGTCCCTCCAGTAAGAGTTGCAAGGCATGAAAGACTTGGCAGTCGTGATGCACGGGGATATATCCATAGTGCGCGGGGTGAAAGGTAAACTGCATTCATTATTTTGCATTGCACTGCCCTGACTTGTGTCTTCATAGCACTTCGATCACCCGGGCGCCCCCAGCAGCTTATGGATCGCATGGAACTCGAGAGATGCGATATAATTATGCAGCGAATAATCGCATGAATTGGGTAGATGAGACCCGCTATAATGGTCCAAGAAGATATTGAAGATCGACGTAAGCTACTTCCAAAGTGACATCTATTAGTATATATCCAGAGATCCTGGTCATTGCAGACATTGTATTACGATTCACGCTATCTTAGTTATCCGTTAAAGGTGTTTTGCTCGTTGGATCGTTATTTTTGCTCTGTGCTTTTTACATAACCCAAATAAACATCAATTCCAATTCCTTAATTGCATTGATCTAGATCATGATCCACAAATGATGTGACTTCTTGTTTCAAGCACAAGCGCTTGTCTTCGCTTGGACATGCTTATAATAATGGATTCCTGAACAACTAATATGCAGCCAATGGGGGTATTCCTCCTAACCATATCTGAAGACAACTGGGAAGGCCGTATTATCTCCCATGCGACACGTCGGTCATAGAGTTCACAAAATTACCTGTCTCTCAAATGAACATCTTCCTTTGACCACGCATTCCCGCAAGGACCCGAGCTGGAAATGAAAAGTGGACGTCTAAGTATGTTCCTTTTTCTGAAGCCTCCCTACTAGAGGAGGTAACAAGGAGACATGGAGACCCATGGGGGTAGATAGCTCCAGCACATGGAAGCGCATTACAAAAGGAAACAACTTGCCCATGTACGTATGGCAATGTACTCATATTGATGATCTATGTTCAATATATAAGTGGGTACATTATATCATATCGATATCTCAAGGAACACTTAGGGAACAAAACCGGCTTGCGGAATAGAAGTGGGAGTACTTCGATGCTTCTCACTGATCTACATAACATCCCGCCACCGATTATAGACCCAGCGGCACGAGGTAAAGTGTATGTACAGCTTAAGAGCCGTGTAGTAGTAGTGTGTGCAGTAGTTGAACCAAATCCATCTTCGTGTAAATATAGTGGTGGAAGAAAGATTCGGAGCTCGCTTCAGAGGTGACATCGGCCGAGGCAGCTAATCTGTGACTGGAACCTGCTTTCCAGTGCTGGTTGCACGGCGTTCATTTATATAAGGTATTTGCTAACCCTATTGCACAAGGTCTCATTCTGATGCCGTCAAAGATGGCTGTCAGGAAGGGCCTTGTCCCCAAAGTCGTTATGCTTATGTACAGCGTCGCCACGGAGGCAAGCACATAATGTCCCCCGACATGATCGAATGTTCGAGATAGGAACTGGGAAGTTAGAAACGTCTGTTAGAGCTTGAGATCCCACGGGATTGTTGGTCACTTAAGGGGCCAGTCAACCGAGGTCGACAGCCCGAGTGTACTTGCGTACAGCCAGAAAGGCGAACATGACACGAAACGTCCAATTCGTAACTGCTGCGGCAATGTGGTACCGAGTTGGACATTATTTCTGTTGGGAACCACGGTATAAGTAGTACGGTTAAGTATACAGCCTTGAGCCGGCTGTGATCAACCTACTGACCATTCTGGCATATAGACTGTCCAGAACATTTCTTGGCAGTGCGAAAACATAGCTGGGGGCTATTCTCGGCCCTTTTCAGTATCAGATAATGGTCGCTTCTCTAGTATGCCGTCAACGATGCCGAATTCTAATGCCTCTTGTGCTATCAAACAACCTTTCATACCTTTGGCATTGAGCACTGATTTAGATAAGAACTCACCTGTCATGTAGTAATCTCGTTCCAAAGCTTTTTCTTCACAAGGTGGCGTCGACATATCAGTATAAGAAACTAAAATTAGTACAAGGAGATAAATACCAAAACGTGCTAGGCCTTCAGCCTGACTCTCCCCATCCTTGGAGCAATGCCGTTGGTAAATGGAAGTCAGGAGTTGACGTATCCGCAATATCTCCTTCGCATGAATAGCAATATCAGTAGCCTGTCCCGAGGCCCCGCCGGAAGGCTCTGATAGGGGATTAGTAGCATGTCTTTTAAAAGGATACTAGAGAGGTGCGTACGGTGGATCATAATGCTAGCGTTTGGTAAACAATGACGCTTACCCTTCGCGCCAGCGGCGAGCAGGAGAGAACCCATGGATGCGGCTAATCCTAGGCTGTAAGTATGAATAGGGGATGACACATACTTGACGGAAATTATAAACGGAATGGCAAGAAATAGAGGTACAAACTATCCTACCTGCATCTAAAGAAGTCCGACGATTAAAAAATAATGTTGCCAGCATGGAAGAAAGCTTACGGTATCGTAGATTGCGAGGCCAGCCGTCACACTGCCTCCTGGGGAATTGATGTATAGATGTATCGGCTTAGTGGAATCCTCTGCCTCGAGAAACAGAAGTTGTGCGACAATTAAAGTGGAGTCATCATCCCTGATCTAGGCAATGGCTAGCTTGCACCCAGAATCCCGCTGAAAGGTTTGTAAACGTACGGGACCATGAAGCATGATAACACGTTCTCGAAGCAGACGGGAAAAGATATCGTATGAACGTTCCCCTCTACCCTAAAAGAAGAATAGTTAGAAAATGCAAAACCTCAAGGAATTAGGCAAATACAAACAGTTTGCTCAATTACGATTGGAACCAGGTTTGCAGAAGGTTGTTGCCACTGGTTAAGCAGCGACTTTACATTTTGACCAGCCAGTGGATGAACATTCCTTCTAAGCGGAATCCTCAATACTGGACTGAGAGTCGTCAAAGCCCTCGAGAACATGAGGTCAAGTTCCAAGAGATGAGTATTGCTTCCGAAATTTTGATTTCACGTGATCTACGCGACTCGTTTATGCGGCTGGCGTTCTACTTTTGATGACACTTACGTCTGGCCAATGTCTGGTCGCTTTCCGCCGTACACTACGCGTTCAAGGGATGCACCAATGGACTACCAATGGACAAATCGTAGTCCAGTAAAACCAGCTTGGGCAACGTCCGCTAGCGATGAGCCCGACATACCCCGAAAACGTATTATGAGGAGTTGAGCATTTTTTCTAGGAAGATACGCTTACGAATGTTCGTTACTCAGGTTCGCATGATGCGTTGAATCCTTCAACACCTTCACTGTTGCACACGCCGCAACCAACGTTCGGAACAAACCAAAACATTCCATTCCTCTTTCAACCACCACCAGCACCGCAAACTCCGCAGTCTCATCCATGGGCGCCTCCTCCGCAATTTTCTCCTTCCAAGGTTTTTCCGTTGCCTAGCGAGATGAAAGACATCGATATGACAGAGATTAGCCCGCTCAAAAATGAAGCATCAAGCACTTCACAAAGCAAAACGAAGGATAATGATAACGATTTAAGTAGGCGTGTTGCTACTGGTGGACTTCGACGTGTATTTAAGCAGCGGAACAAACGTCATGAATCACGACCTATTACACGACATCATCGAGAGGAAGGTGAAGATGGTACTGTTTCAGACAGCGGCAGTGAAGATGAAAAACCTGCCACAGCAGTGACGCAAAGGACGTCTCATCATTACACGCTTAATATGCCTGCCCCCGCTCCTCCACCTTCAGACCTTCCATACGTTCTTCTCGGGCAAGTATTTTTGCTGGGACTGCATATTTATTTATTTATTTATTTTCATTTAGATATCTCCAATTCTTCTTTAATCTATCTTTGATACTGATATTCCTATATCTCTTCGTGCAGTTTATCATTACCGTTCAAAGGGATGTTGGTCACAAGGTCGCGGAGTACCAACAAGGCAAGTTTCCCGTCTTGTTCATCTGCCTGTACCCTGACTACCTTTATGTCATAGATGTCATTCAGGAGATTAGCATGTGCACTACACTATACAGGAACAATTTATGCGCCACCAATCCAATCCCGGCTATGATCCAGCAATGTGCCAATTGGGAAACGTGCATGAACCGCGATCCGACAGTGGTTGGCCGAGCCAAGGTTGGGGCAGAGCTGATCGCTGAGGTCATCAATGGTTTTGTTGAGCCGATCAGTGGGAAGACATTTGTAAGAAAAGCTGTTCCGAATTTTCCTGCATGCCATATTGGTTTATCACGACAGATATTTACAATGACTTCCCTGGGCTTCTTGACAATTTTCATCAATGCCCTGCTTTCTCTGTATCGCTCAAAGCATCAGCCTATCTCCGATCCCCCACGCAATTCAACCCCGCAATTTCCCATCGCGCCCGCAACACCCTTTCCTCAGAGCTACCTCTCACCCGCAGCTGCGCCTAGTTGGGGTCGAAATCGGTCCGAGCAAGAGTTCGAATCACCCTCCAGACGCCGACGTCTCGAAGATGGAATGGCTGCCAAAATCAAGTAGCAGCACGTCACAGACGGATTGATGCATCTTTCGTGGAAAGACAAGGTACAGGCATAGTTTTATCTCGAATTCAACCGCCTTTGTACCGCACACGTCACATGCAGCTGTCCAATTGCATTTTGTGCCCTGTCGTCATATTTTTGAATAGCAGATTCAAAAGAGAAGTGAAAGGAAATTGCCGGTGTTCGATCATCTTCCCGACAATTAGGTGCATTCTCGATGTTGTACCCAATCACACTTCATTTATTCCGGTCTTTTCCGGACTCATCCACCTTGACTGCGGCCCCCTATTTTAGGATATGTCTTGATCTCCTTTGGGACCAACAGTGCTTTTCTCTCGGCGAAGATCTGTATGGCAATTGTGGAAAGTGATCTCAGAAGTGGATCTCAACCTTTTTTTGATGATGAATTGGTAGGGTTTTGTCTTTTATACGGAGTTGTCGCTAGCAATAACCCTTCTCCCTCACAAGGATACTTTATAGATGAGTGAAACCTCTTAGGGTCCAGAACGGCAACCGCATTGCTCATGTGAGGCCACGGCCGAGCTTGCTGGTACAAGGCTCTAGCCGCGCTTCATTGAGGTTACCTTTGGTCCCTTCCCTCTTTCATTCACACTTCTCTTGCTAAGAGACAGTCTAGATTCTGATGCATCGCTTTTTCTCCATGTGAGGAGAAGGCACATCTGAGATCATCAATGAAACTCGATATATCCCGGAAATTTCTCAAAGGCCTCATTTCCCCTTCATGGCTGCAACTGACTGAGTTTCGGAGTATAGCGTACATGAGGGAGAGGAGCGGGCTCATCCTCCATCGATCATATATAAAGCCTTGTTTGATGATTACAAGATTAGTATCTCTCGGGACATGGATGTCATCGTCTGGGTCAGTTGGCTGCAATGCATAGCCCTCTACCCTGCAGGTATCAGTATTGTTTGAGTGGATGATTATTCACCGAATGCCGGACCAAAGCAATGCAGAAATCCCCTGAAAAACCATCTGGGAACGGAATGACAGTTGCATATCATGGTCACGACACAACCAAATGAATGGTCCCATTCCCTTGCTTATCAGGGCAGCCTTGATCTTGTGGTCTCTGCACTGTTCATTAAAGTTGGACCGTCAGGAATCGCTGTCCAAGAACTGAATTGGTAGCCTTGATACATACTAACAAAGTTGCCAACGTCAAAGTAATGGGTGAATATGGGTATGTGTGTGACACAGCCCCCTTTTCCTTTCAACTTTAAGTGCGTATTGTTTCCGATACATATGCATATCAATGATCTGCCAAATCTGATTATCAGATGGACAGCTCTCCGAAACAAGTAAGTCCATAACCATCCATCATGGGACGTTGCTGAGCTAAATAGATATTTCGAGGCGATGACGTCGCAGAGCAATGTACATATTTTTATATTGTTAAAAGAATGGGGCACGGTCGGACTCTGTCGGATTGACATTCAATATAATTTTTATATGTATCCACAAGCTTTACAATACAATTGACCCGCCCAACCTGGACCCGCTCCGGATAGTTGGCTTGCCAAAATCCAATCTGATGGTACCCATATTTACGATATCCGCTTGTAAGGTGTATCTTTCCCACAGGTCCCTCACATACCTCGGCCCGGTTTCGCCTGTAGATCCCTTTCGTCCAGGGGCTCTCTTGTTAAAAAATGTAGATTGCGGGTGTCCGCAAATGTCCATCCTTAGAAGGTACCTATAGTCGCGTGAGGAGATATATATCACAAGGTGACAGTTGTTGTGCCGAGCTATATGTGTGCGTTATAACGGCACCGAGAATTAAATAAGTTGAGTAACGACACTGGGTAAACTTTGCACACTACAAGCTGTGGAAAATGATGGGCAGGAAACTTGCAGGCTTCGAGACAGGGTGTGCACTATATAACGATCATCGATGTGTACTTACGTAAGACGTGAATACAAAATCACGGCCGCCTCTATTTATCCCATGATTTTGGATGGGCGGAAGTGTATGTGTGGAGATTGTTACGGATCAACCATGTCAGAAATGATTGGACCAATCTCCAGAGATTGATGTGTGAGTTGGTGAGCATATGCAGACATTATGGAAGATCAGCTTGGCTTCGGTCGACGAAACCTAATTTGATACAAAGGGATTTTTTTTACAAAGGACGTCAGAAGACAACAATAGACATCCATGGGCAACTGGTTCTGGTGATCATTAATGTTCGAACTTGCGGCATCCGCCCATGGTTAATCACACTCATTTAATCCAATTGAAAGGCACAGATCCCTGAAGTCGTCGTCGATCGCGATATGGAAAGATGTGCCAAGATAGTGATGGTGACTAGGGAGAACATCAGCAATCTTTGGTTAGTTTACTTCACATCCATTCGAACAGTCAGATTTATAAGTCTGCGATATTGGTGTGCATGTGTATGTGTATAGGCATGGCACCCTGGATTCGAAGACAAATTGTTCTTTTACCCTGATTGGAACAATAGATATGTAAGATTACAAATGAGGGGCGTCCAGGGCATTCATATTGCCTGAGTCCTTGATAGTGCCAATACAGTGCCACTGGTATAAATTTGGGTGATCGAATACATTTAATACAGAAATCATGAAAAAGGAATTTTAGTTGATTACTACTGATAACAGGTGCCGATCATGCACACTGCATCTATATCTAGAGATGGCGCTGAAAGGGAAGGTGGTAAGTCAAGTCAGGGTTGTATCTCAGTATCTGTCCCTTCCGTGGGCGTTCTTTCCTCGCGGTGGCTTCCATGGATAGAATTTTTCTTTATATGGTATGTTTTTCAGAGCCCAGTCCTCAATCACATAATCGGAAGGTTTTCCAGAAAGTTGATTACCATCCAGATGTGCAACGCGGGGATGCTTGTCCATTCGTGTATACGTTACGGATCCAGAAGGCCGTTATTATAGGAGTAAGTGTCAAATGCTGGTCGAAAGTACTTTTCTTTGGACAGGTAACGTTGTAGGTAACTCTATCAGTACATTGGATTGACTGTGAGAGACTCAATTCGCCAACTAGTGGTAAATATAATATGTAAAGATCATGAGTAGGGTTGTATGAATGCATATCATGGAGTTATGTACATAAATCCATCCTAACCTCTATAGTTTCTTTACAATTGAGCGCTGACATGTGTGTGATGCGTGTATCAAGATTCGAAAGGGTGTATTTAATTGTTCAAAAGAACTTTCAGGTAGTATGTATGTACCCATCATTGGCATAGCGCATAGCTTGAGATAGCAAGAGTACTAGTCAAAAGGAGGCTTCCATTGAGAACATGTACTTAGCTAAGTTCAAATCAATTAAATTTAAAAAAAGACTTTGCAACAGGAAGCAACGGGGAGCACAGGCTTTTGCGTATACGAAATTCACGGTACATAGGAAACGGACGAGGCAGCTTCTCATTTCAAAATCAGCCTTTCGTCCCTCCGGAGGATGACGCCGCCTGTGCTTTCTCTTCTTCCTTCTTCTGCAACGCAACGGAGTGAAGATGGATGAGCCATCGACGGACAAGATCTTCTGAAACAAGCGCTCATAACATACCTTCTGTTTTGCTCGAAGGATCTCGGCGTCACTGCATTATTGTAGAGATGTATGTTCCGGTTTGTGCAAAATCGCAAAAAAATGAATCAGATCGAAGTAATTCATTGCAAAATGATCGTAATTTAATAATGAGGCGGACTTACGCTTCCTTTCGCTTAGCCAGGCTCGCTGCGCTCTCCTTTGGTTTCTTTTGATTTGCAGCTTTTTTCTGTGCTTTCAGACGATCTTGTTCACGTTGGTTGCCACCTAGTCAGCAGTAAGCCATCGCAATGAAAAGGAATGGTTATTGTATAGGTTTGAGAAGTGATTTAAATTTTTTACTTACGCGTCATTTTGCTCTGCACTCAACAAGTACAGGATGGGCGCCGATAAAGATGATGTTACAAGTATTTTGAATGCAGGCTCTTTTCTGCAAGAGCGGAGTTTGTGTCGGAGAATTTCGGAAAGTGAAAACCGGTGTTTAGGTGGTGCACAGCTTTCGTGTGTCAGTCTCCTTGCCGATCACAATGGTTGTGATGAAGGGGCGTTCATGACAGGACGACGTATGTGTCTGGCAATACAATGAAGACAGAGACTAGACCTCCAAAAATATTTGTTTTGGATTAGTGATATCAATACAGTTGATCTATTATACCCGGGGATTGCTGTTAGGTCTACATAGATGCGTAAGTTGATCTTATTGGGAACGCCACATGATGACAATTGTGAGCACGGTTAAGTTTATAAGGAGACCGAGGTGCTAGGCTATATCGGGGGGATGCCATTCATATCGAGATCCGTTAGCAACCGTAATGGTCACAGGGTTGTAAATTGCGAATGACAGACAGGTGAATTTGTTCCGAGAAGACGAGGTTGTTGCGATGAGGAAGAAAGTTGAATTTGGAAGCCAAATGCGAGGTGGATAGATAGTTTTGAACACGGTTAAAGCGGAAATGTCGGGCCGTTATTAAACCCAAATGGTTTGAAGCATGCATCGTCCGGATAATTCCCGGTGAGGATGATGTAATAGATGTGGATAAGATAAGGGATATCAGATGTCCCTGAGGCAATCAGACCTTAGTCAGCAGATCTAACTACGGAGAAGAAGCGAAGGACATCCGAGATGAATCGGGGGTGATTATGTACATACTGCGCTGATAACCCATCTGGGCAGTTTCTTTGGAAGCCCTTCAGCACGCGAGCTTGGATCTAGATCGGACGGAAACAATCTTAAAGCGGCAAAACAAAGGCACGCGGCTGTTTCGATAGGATGACATTTCAGATGACAGCCAAGATGCAATCTTCCTCTTCCCACCTTGATCGCCTGAGGGGCACTTGATATATAAATCTTACTCTTAATGTTCCCTTTTGCCCCCCCTCTGAGTCCACCCTTCATGTCCCACCGACACATCCCCCGCCAGCAGCACGACCAGGGTATGCCCCATCCCCTGACCCCAAGTACAAACGCTGTATCACCCCCAGGTCCCTCTGCAGCAGCTGCGCCTGCACCTCCACCCCCCAATGGCGTGGTTCCCCCCACAAACGTCATAAATAAACTCAACGCAGCGAACGAGCAGACTTGGCTCCTAATTGGTACGCTAGCGGGCCCAATATTTACTTTCCACCTATTAAAAAAAATCAAAGGTCGTGTCGCAGAGCAGATGGGAGATCTCGAACATGCTCTTTCCGCATACGAAAATGCCCTGCGGCATAACCCGACCTCCGTTTCTGGCCTCACACAAGTTGCGGGAATCGCTCGGATCAAAGAAAACTATCCCAAGGTAACCTTTCTTTGTCTGCTTTTGTTTGGCTTCCCTTAATCAGGCATTTGTTTGCCTTTGTTTAGGCTGTCGACTTCTTTCAGCGTGTACTTCAAATCGAGGAAGATAACGGCGAGATATGGAGCGCCCTCGGCCATTGTTACCTGATGCAGGATGACCTGCAAAAGGCTTACTCGGCTTACCAACAAGCGCTATACCTCCTCCCAAATCCGAAAGAGGATCCAAAACTTTGGTACGGAATTGGTATCCTCTATGATCGATACGGGTCTCTAGACCATGCCGAGGAGGCATTTGCCTCAGTCCTTCGTATGTGTAAAGGTCAGTAGTTCCCCTTGTCGTCTCATTTTTTGGTGTCTAATCTACATAAGATTTAGACTTCGACAAAGAGAACGAGATTCTCTTTCGACTCGGAATCATTTACAAGCAGCAAGGGAAATTCGATGAATCCCTCAACTGCTTCGATCGCATACTACGAAATCCACCAAGTCCCCTTGCCCATGCTGATATCTGGTTCCAAATTGGACATGTATATGAGCAGCAGAAAAACGTCAGTTCACTCTATATTTATCACAAGTTTCCTTATTTGCTAATCTCTAATATAATAGCATCTCCGAGCAAGAGACGCATACGAACGTGTCGTTGAGGCTAACCCTCAGCACGCCAAGGTTCTCCAACAACTTGGTTGGCTTTATCACCAGGACGGCTCGTCTTTCCAAAACCAGGACATTGCGATTCAATACCTAACCAAGTCCCTCGAAGCAGGTCAGTGCCAGCCAAAGCCCACACTGAGCGCGTCTGCAACTCACTTGTCCCGCCACCTCGTAGATCCTTCCGATGCGCAAAGCTGGTATTTACTTGGCCGTGCCTACATGGCAGGCCAAAAATACAACAAAGCCTACGAAGCTTACCAACAAGCCGTCTACCGCGACGGACGAAACCCAACGTTCTGGTGTTCGATTGGCGTGCTCTACTTCCAGATCAACCAATTCCGTGACGCATTAGACGCCTATTCCCGTGCTATTCGCATCAACCCATATATCTCTGAAGTCTGGTTCGATCTCGGGAGTCTTTATGAAAGCTGCAATAACCAAATTACTGACGCCATCGATGCGTATGCGCGTGCTGCTGAACTGGACCCAGGGAATATGGCGATCGCGCAGCGGCTGCAGCTATTGAAGAATGCGCAGGCGACAGGTGGTCAGCTGCCTGCTGCACCGGGTCCACAGGATGTGCATCCTACGGCATACGCAAGCAGCGTTGTGCCACCACCCAATCTGAACGGCCCACCCCTAATGCTGCAGCCTAATAACCACAGGCCACAGTTCAGATCTGACTCCCGTGGACCACCTCCCAATGAGGTGGGCCTACCTCCGTCTGCAGTGAATGCATCGAATCAATCTTCACCCCCGGCGCCGTTCCGGGGTGGTCCACCACCACCCGTCATTCTAGACGAATCCCGACATGTTCCTTCTCACACGCCGCTCGCGCCGATGGATGTTGATCGGCCACCACACCATAATCCGAGAGAATATCCCATCTCTCGTGAGCCTACAAGGGGACCTGTCGGCCTTTTATTGCAGCACCCACTTCCGCCCCCAGGACCTTCTGACGATCCTCGCAATGGAGCGCACCCACATCACCCAGACTCCTATTACGGAAGAAACCCTCCTGGCCCTCGACCGCCTTCACGTTCCGTTTCTCCTCGGCCCCGTTCTCCTGGTATACCATATCCAAGTTATCCTCCTTCCCGTCCACCTGTTGGCCCAGCCCAACCTAGTGTTGCTCCCCATCAACGTTCACCTCGACCATATCATCGAGAGATGCATGCTGAACCAGATGTACCGCCAAATTGGGAACGTCGTCCACCACCGCCTCCACATAGCGATCCTCGTGAATGGGAACGCGACTCGCATGAGCAAAGACGTCGCGAGTACCCATCGCACCCAGTTGGTCCTGGTCACCAACAACAGCAGCAAGGAGGCCCACCGCCTTACAACAGTTACCCCCGTTCACCTAGGGGTCATAGCCCGCCTGCGCCTTCTCCACGACATCAGCCAAGGTATTGGGAAGGGAAACCTTCCTCTAATTCGGGTCCACCACCACCACCTCCTCAGCCACAACACTTTAGATCATCCCCTCCCCCTCATAATCATCCGCACTCTCACCCACCACTCCCTGCCCTCGAGCCTTCCAGAAGGTATGATCCACGTCAGGACGCTCGTGAAGCAAGAGAATATGACGATCGAGCCGGATACCCTCATTCCCCGGAAGGCATGCGTGCAAGGAACGGCGTCCATCATGCGTCTGCTTCTGTTGGACAGAGCAACAGTCGGCCTGTTAGTCCGCAGATTGACAAAAACCGGCGGAGGAAGGAGAGGGAAGACATGCAGCAGCAACAACATCATGTACCACCTCAGGGACCTCCTCAATTAATTCCCCCACATTTCCAGCCCCCGCCACCACAGATGTCAACGATGGAAGCACCAAAGAAGGAGAGGAGAAAAAGGCCGAATGGGAAGAGGAAGGAAGACAGCAGTCTGGAGAGCCATAAAGGTTTTTCGACTGAGCGTGCGCCGTCTGTCTCGAGTGGATTTAAGCATGGATACTCGAAAGGACCTGGTTCGCCTGAAAACAGCTCAAGCTCCTCGAGGTCCATTCAACCTTCCCCGACTAGCGCAACACCAAAGCCGGTTTTGAGATCTGTGGATGAAGATTATGATGAGGGTGCTGACATGTTGATTCACCTTCGCAATTCTTCGAACCCTGATGGACCGTCACATTCGCCTACAATCTCTTCTCATAGCCGGCACACATTGACTTCACCCCGAATGCCCCCCTCTCATCGAAATTCTATCTCCTCTACGCATGGCCATACTTCTCCGCCTCTTCAGATCGCGCCACTCAAACGCGCGCTTAGCCCGGGTCCAGATGAATCGTCTGACAACAGCAAGCGGTCGCGGATGGGTGTGGATCATGTGTCGTCAAAGCGGAGGATTTCATCTCCCTCGGGTGGTAAGCGCACTCCAGTTTCTTCGACAAGGCCTTCGCCTACTCCTTTCATACGCCAACAGCCGCAGTCTGAGGCGTCAAGGGAGCAACAAACATCATTCACAGCTAGTCCTCCACTACCAGTTGTATTGCCACCTCATCCGAAACCTATTGGGAGTTATGGGCAGAGTTTGGGTGGTAGTGCTTCTGTTCAGCTTGCTCTTCCGCCTATCGCGACACTTTCTCCTCCTTCGAGCGCACCTTCACCTACGAATCACAGTGATGATAAAATGCATGTCGATCGGACGTCTCTGTCCCCTCATCAGCGAGGAGGGAAGTTGGTGGATGTAATTCGTGGGTCATCATCTCGGTCACCTTCCTCGATAAAGCAACTTCATTCGCAATCACGGTCACCACCCTCGGAGAAGAAGGAATCTTCTTCATGATGGCTTTTGATTTGTTTTTGTGGTTCTTTTGCTCGTGTCCGACACTCTTTTCCATTCACGCTCGCGATACAGATAGTCCTTCCTTCCTCGTTGTTTGTTCCCGCAATTTAGCTTATTCTCATTCGTCATGTCACAATCGCAATGCAATACTTGGTGTATAATTTTTATATGCAATTATACATATGTAAATATTTTGATATAACTTCATCATTCTTACCACATTGATGTGTGTCTGATTCTATGAGTTGCTGCGTAACAGAAATTGCAAGTGATTTCGGAGAGTGCATTGATAATTTATTACTCTGATCCTGCCAGCAGTTACTAGTTACTTCGTGGGCCCAAGTCCTATACGAATATGTCTTCATCAGACCAGATCCTCGGTTAGGGGGCTTACGATCTGCGCTAATATAGACGAGTTCTGAATTCTGCATTCTGGAAAACAGTGATTTATAGTTTGTGTACGTACAGGATGTACTTGTGTTGTTATGTCTTCCTCCTTTATACTAGGTCCGTTACTACGCTTTTAATTTTCCAATTCATGATCATATCCAATTTAGAAAACCTATTCTGTAGATCTGGCGATCTTATAGGGTCTGGAACAAGTCCTGTACCAAAGGGACATGAATTGAATAGATTTGTTTTACCTTGCAATTGCACCGCAGAGGGTCGTGTATACCCATGACGGCCACATGTACAAATTTTATATGATATGCAAATATGTCCACGTCGATCAAAAGGGTGCCGTGGTACTTTGTCCGTTCGCACAGCATATCACAATAAGGTGCATCGTAGCCAATTAGCTGGTCGGTGACTACTATTCCACCTAACAGACTCGGACAAGGTGTGTGCTTGACGTTTTTTGACAATCGATATCATCGGATTCAGGCAAAATGTGTACCCGGTGCAAACAGTCACTCAGAAGCGTATACGTATATATATGGTTGACAGACCTTGGTAGACGAAGAGTGAGAGTGAATAGGGAGCCCACGGTCATGGCATATCGGACCGAAGATGTTTGTTGGTGGTACTCATCTCTTGTGCTATTCCAGGGTTGGCTTTGAATAAGATGTCTTGACACATATGGCGCGCTCAAATGCTTCATTGATTTGATTCTTCGTTATTCCTTTCTGTTTGAGCGTCAACTTTATTTCAGAAAATCCCAAGATGTCAACACCGCGATTGAACGCTCAGAAGCTTGTGTGTGTGGACCCGGTCGAGTGAACGAACTGGGACTATTGGGGATTGAGAACCTCGAGGGGAGTGCTTGGCGTTTTGATGTTTGAGATTCGATATTGAACGTACTCCGCGTCGTATTCGGAAGAATTGAGTCAAAAAGAGACGTCAATGATACGTATACTAGTATATAGATCTGTGGAGCATTGAAAAAAATTGGCTTATCAACAATAGGGGTATGTCATATTTCAGTCTATCGTCTTTGCAAGAATGAGAGGGAAGATAAAGCT
>JAIUJM010000045.1:0-40287 GCA_026262225.1 Inosperma sp. D86
ATAAAATCACGGACTATAGGACATACATCCATTAAGGTTAGGTTAGGCACGAGGGCCTTAACTTCCCGGATAACTTTTGCCTTAGCAGCAGCGTCGAATGATTCTAGCTTGAAATTGAAAATCGTCTTTTCTTTTGGTTTCTCCTGTAACCAAAAAGGCCAATAGTTCATACTACACATTCAATGAGAGAAAAATAGAGGAAGAGACGGACAGCAGGAGGTTCGTCGGCCGCGGGATCAGCGGCTGCAGGAGCAGGAGCTGCTGCTGCTGCTGGCATAGCAATTTCTTGGATATTTAGCCGTGTCTGAAAAGTCAAACATAAACACGGGTGATTGGGGGATACTAGAACTGCAGCACACACCTTCAGCTTCGCAACTAGGTCTGCTACTTGAAGTAGCGTTAGTCCTGAAATATCATCCACCATACGGTCTATTGCAGCGTCAGGCGAAGGTGACAATTTTGTGGGAGGGGGAGTTGTCGGACTCGTCATCGACTGAGTAGCCGTTGCTAGACATCGTGTCGAGTTTACGGTCCTAAACCTGCAAGATTTACAATTAGCACTTAAAAGTGGTAGAGTGTCATTGCAAAGTACCGGATAGATGATGTAGGTCTTGAGAAAGCCCGGAGAGATGCAGCACAACGACTCTAAAGAGGACCAAGGTCAGAGGGATTTGTAAGAAAATGAATATGTTGCACGTACAGCCATCTCTGAACTGTTGTAGCACTTCGTCGTAGTATTTGACTTTTTGAACTTTGAGCAATTTCGCGAGTGGGTTGTGTTTTGTTTATCATCATCCTCCGACGACTTCCGGGACGCCGGGACGGCTCAATCGTCATATTCTTTCCAGCTCTTCGCCATCATGGTTTCATTAGCTCGGACTATACGAAGTATCCGCCGCGTAGGCTTGCGGGAATGGTGGAGGCAGATGCAATACATTGGAGATGCCAAGTCGGGGACATACATTGGAAAAGATCAGTGAGTTGTGCAATTTCCAAGCGTCTCCAGGATAGCGATTTATGCAAGTCTGGATTTATAGATTTGGGAACAAATATTTTGAGAATAGGAACCAGGAGGAGGAAGTTCCAGGTGCATATAGTTTTGTAATATGTCGTGTTAGAACTGGGGTTACATAAACCTTTTTCTTATGAAGGCCGTCATCGTTGGGTTGACTTTGTTCAGGTGTGCCAAGAATCTCCAGACCGCAGAGATTTATTCAAACATCTATCATGTTCTAGCACGACTACAATGCCAGCCAAGTGCCTCCGGAATGGCACTCGTGGTTGCAACATATTCGCAAAGATCCTCCAACCAAAGATACCCTGGTACAGAACGTGACACCCCCATGGCAAGCAGTAAGAGTTCTGTTGGTCATTGTTGTAGATTTGGTCTGAAAGTAACATTCTAGCCGTATTATGAAAACCTGACTGGGACTCGTGGAGCGTACAAGCCATACAACACAGTGAAGCCGAAAGTAGAAGCCTGGGAGGCCAAAGTGAAGGCTCGCGTTTAGATTTGACCGTAGTTTCCGTTATTTTGTTATACTCTTGTTCCACAATGAACATATTCCTTTCTATACTAATGATTTATTTAGAATATCCTTGACCATCAACTCCGCTATGGCGAGACTCGAGGTGAGGCCGGGGGATTCGATACCAAGTAGGCTAACCATGGGACGACAACCATTGCGCTCCGCATCTATAGACGGATAGTCTGTTCTGAACACGAAGTCTTGAAAGCCACCTCCAGGGGGTATGAGCTTCGGTCTAATGCCACAATAATCAGGTTGTAAGCCCTCTAGTGCTACTCCTGGTAAATAACTGGTCACCGCCTGGCAAAACTTTGGTAACCGTGAACCATCTGGTATCAGATTCTTGGTCCAGAAATCGGCGTCCTCTTCTGTACCCGTGATCTCTGATTCTGGTGGATCAATCCATTCAAGGTCAGGACCAAACCTGATTCTCCCCTGAAGATCCAAAGTCAGGTGTATTCCAAGGGATTCGAAGCCGTGGACGTTTGGCCCGGTTTCTGGACATGGGTATATGAGATGCGTAATATTGGAAACGCCAGGACCGTGATACGAGGCATAAGAGCCTTTGGCGTAATACATGGGTATCCTCTTCTCTTTGGGCAGGACAGAGTTGAGTACCAATGTACTTCCCAGTCCAGAAGCGTTGATGAGGTTTCTCGCCAGCACCGCATAAGTTTCGCCGTGTCGTGGGGAGGCCTGAACAACCCAACCGTCTTCTGCAGCATCAACGTCAGGTATATCATCCACTCTTGTGGATTTTTTGTACGGATCAACCCTGACAACAGTGGTCGAGTATACCAATTCGCCTCCTTCGGATTCTTGAATATCTTTCTCTAAACTTTGCATGAAGGCATGAGAGTCCACGATACCAGTCATGGGACACCAGAGCGAGGACACGATCTTATCACCCAGATCTGGCTCCATTTCCTGTGTTTGCCCTTGAGACAACAGAGTCGTTGGCACAGCAGGGCCGGGGGCCGGGGATGCATACTTCGGTAATTTGAGATTTAAAGATTTTCGGTGGAGATTTTCAATGTAAGACTTCTGACTTTCCCTGGCTACTACGAGCTTTCCGGTCTGCTTGAAAGGGATCTTGTGCGCTTTGCAGTGTTGATACATCAGGTCGCGTCCACGGAGACATAGTCTTGTCTTTAAAGACTCTGTCGGATAATAAAGACCTGAATGGATAACCTCGGAGTTTCGAGAACTGTACATGTGTACGTTAAACAAAAGGAAAGGATGACAAGTACATGGTCAACCTTGTCTCTTCCCCTGCCCGCTGATGTCGTTCCAAGAGATATGTTGATTTGCGTGGAAATTCTGCAGAAATCCTCTGAGCAATCGCAAGCCCGACAACACCTCAACCGAGAATTAGAACCGACTCCAAGTGCACGATGAACTAGGTCCATACCACCCCCGATAATTAGAAAATCAACCACAGATTCTGGGTTCTAAAAAATTTGAAAGTTAAGGGGGAAAAAATCGGTCAACACCCTCACCTTGTATTTAAAGCGTCCACCATCGTTCAGGGAACGAAGGAGGCCCCTGATAGGCCGCATAATAAAGGGCTTTTCACTGATCATGAACGGATTCCCTTGTTCCATACCATCAACTTCAAATCGAGCTGCGGACATCGACCCGAAACTCCGCTATCTAATCAATATCCCAAACCCAAGTTTTGCACCTTACCAATTAACTACCAATTGCAAGTTTATATTCGACCTAGATGGCTACCCAAGTAATCGGGCCCACCGAAAATCCATTGAGGGAGGCCGAAATGCTCGCTTCCTTTGATTCGGTACCTCTGTTTATGAAATCTCTGCCTGAAGCGGGTTCAGAAGACATCGCTGTATCTGCCCTGCAAAGCTTGGTACATGAAGGAACCCCAGATGGTGAGTGAGATAGCATTTGAAGGCAAATTAAATGACAAAAAATTTTCCTAACAAGCATATAGAGGTTGCTCGGAACTTTAAAGAGCAAGGAAATGAATACTTTAAGGGTAAACGCTATCGGGAAGCAATCAGTTTCTACAACCAAGGCGTCGATGCGAAGCCAACGGATAGTGCTATTCTTGAAGCCCTACTTTTGAATAGAGCCGCTTGTAACCTTGAACTCCGTAAGTGAATATGAGCAACTCGTGACGCTGAATGTGATTCACTTATAAATTTTGAGCCTAGAAAATTATGGCACTGTCCTTCGTGACTGCTCAAAGGTCCTCTCCACGAATCCAAAGTCATCAAAGGCATACTACCGATCTGCCCAGGCGCTAGTTCACCTGAATAGATCAGTAGAAGCTCTCGACTGTTGCACGCGATGTTTGTCCTACGACCCGGCAAATGAAGGCATACGAAGGCTCCAAGAAAAGGCAAAGCGGTTGAAGCATGAAGCAGATGACAAAGAGAGAAAGAAACAAGAAGCGAAGCAAAAGGAGGAGCATGCTAAAATGGCATTACAATTGGCATTCCGCGTAGGTTTCACCTGTTCCGGTATATATGACATCTCATTGTCGGAATGATTAGGAAAGGAATCTGATAATAAGTAACAATCCAGATGGTTTATCAAGTCCCGTCGAACCACATCTAGAAAGAGGAGATCCAAGCGGAAAGACACTTGTCTTTCCTGTGTTCTTCCTGTACCCTCAACATGCTACATCTGATATAATCTCGGAGTTCCACGAAGATACCACTTTCGTTGATCATCTGGACACGATGTTCCCACCTCAGGTGGCCCCTCCCGATTGGGATAAGAAGGGAGAATATACCATGAGCAATCTGGTGGTTTATGCAACTACCCATCGAAAACGTCTGCTAAAAGTTGGCAAGAAGATGACTTTAAGAGACATTTTCAAGGCGTCGAAAGAGAAGGAAGGTCAACCAAAGGATGGTCTAGAACTTAAGGACAATTGCTTGTCTTTCGTCGTGTTACCCAGAGGAGATGTGGAGACGAAGTGGGTGGAGGATTTCAAAAAAGTGTTAGGGGCTTGATTTCTCTCTCGATCTGTAGATGACCGCAAATTTAAATTGTTTATCCGTAAATTTATATTCGGAAAGCATGGTGAGCTATTTGAACAGTTGGGCCTAATATACCTGTACTATTCTTGCACTGAATGGGGATATATGTAACGTTGCCGTAGAGCCGGTGCCAGTACAATTGGGGCGAGTTCAAGTACCACAGGGAAGGACGGCGATGTGTATGGGGATGAGGACAAAGATAAGACATCCGAAGTCAGGCGGTGTATTTGGCTTCGGTAAGGGGAGATTTCAATGAGTAATTTCGATATTGATTGCATGTTTTGGTTCCCGGTTTGAATTCGTGGGTTCCATCGATAACACAAATAAAGCGGCGTTTGTTGTCGACGAGGGGCAACCCATATGCAACGTGATATAAATGTCAGGGAGCTCCAAGCGTTACAAGGATTGACGAACCCATTAAGGATCATAGATAAGACTTTGTTTTTAGATGCTAAATCTACGGCGGTTATAAAAAGCCGTGAGAGGTGGAATGTTGGGCAGACCAAATGGAGTAACCCGGCAAGTGATGCCGGCGATGAAGTTTGCCTTTGTTGTATTCGAAGCTTGTCCCACTGCTGAGCCAGAAAGTCCGTCATTGCTGTCGTCGCCATTTTCAACAGGTCTGGTGAGTAGATATTCAACTTTATCATGTCTATGGTGGTGTTAGGATCTGTCTATGTGCTTTGTGAAGCATCAGAGAGTGGGAGTTGGGTGGATGGCATGACGGAGATCAGGATGTTGACTCTGGATTTCTTTCAAGGACCCTACAAAAAATGTCCAAAATTCTTCGCACCGCCAACGCCCCCAAGACAGCCCCTGATGAAATTGAGAAGAGCGTAGTCCAAGCATTGGTTGACCTCGAGAACAATGTTCCCGAACTCAAGACTGAGCTTCGTGTCCTGCAAATCTCTGCTGCACGTGAAGTGGATGTTCGTGGTGGCAAGAAGGCCATCGTGATTTTTGTCCCTGTTCCCCAATTGAAAGCCTATCATAAAATTCAACAACGGTGCGATTTTATCATTCACTTTATTGATTGGAACCAGGGCTTAAGGTACTGGTGTTTTGCAGATTGACCCGAGAGCTTGAGAAGAAATTCTCTGATCGACATGTCGTTTTCATTGCTCAGCGCCGGATGTTGCGCAAACCCACTCGTACCTCGCGTGTCAAGCAAAAGCGACCTCGAAGCCGCACTCTCACAAGCGTCCATGAGAAGATCTTGGAAGATCTCGTCTACCCCACTGAGATTGTTGGAAAGAGGACTCGTGTGTCCGTTGATGGGTCCAAATTGCTGAAAGTGTAAGTCATGAATGATTTCTATTCATGGACATGGGTTTAACGGATCTCCATCCAGCCTCTTAGATTCAAAAGATGCAACGTCGTTGGAGTACAAGCTGGACTCGTTCTCATCAGTGTACCGGCGCCTGACGGGGAAGGAGGTTGTATTTGAGTTCCCAGTTGTCCCGCAGGAGTGAACGGAAGTATACAATATGTAGATATGCATTGCAAATGAGAGTTCCGAGTGCCTGCCGAATCCGGTTTCTTGAGGGGAAGAGAGAAAAAGTCCCACGTGTGCCGCGACTGACTTGTCAGGGGTCGGGTATCCAAGTTTAGCCTTCAAGTACTCTTCTGTTCTCTACCACCAACTAAGCCCAAGCGGCACACCTATTCCAAACAGCTCAGGCGTCAGCCTGGCCAGCGACGAGCAATGCACGACTACCCAAGTCTGGATCCCTATTCACGGTCCAGATATGATCAGGGTATCGACAGCAAGATTGTCATAATGGGCAACTCTGGTAGCTTGCATCACCACTCCAAATTGGCTTTTCTCATCTTCTTTTCCAACAATAGGAGTTGGCAAGACCAGTCTCCTGTACCGGTATACCCAAAACAAGTTCGACCCAAAGAATACGACCTCCACGAGCGGTGCATTCTTTGTTACAAAGAAGGTTTATGTTAATGGTGTCAAAGTCCGTCTCCAGCTATGGGACACTGCAGGACAAGAGCGGTTCAGAAGTATGGTAAGTTTATTTTATTTATTAATGTCGATCCATTCCGAAAAGGCGCTCAAACCTTTCTCTACAGGCGCCGATGTATTATCGAGGTAGAACCCAACCTTGGCGCTCCACGTCAGAATAGCTCATCCTTTTGCTTTTTTGCCCAGGCGCTAACGCGGCTTTGCTTCTTTACGATATTACAAACGTTTCAACGTTTGAAGATATTCGCGGCTGGCTTCAAGGTTAATCTCAGACTTCGTCTGCCCCATTCAGATTCCTGACTTCTCTTCGGTTTTAGAGCTGAAGAAGAATTGCCCGCCCGAACTAATAATCTATATTGTTGGCTCTAAGGCGGACCTCCACAGCTACCGCCAGGTCACCCCAGACCTTGCCCGCTTATCTCTGCACAACTGGTTTCCACCACTGAAGCCACCTTCACCTCCCCCTCCTCCACAACCCTCGACGTTGTCCTACATTCGGCCCCGTTTTACTTCACTTCCTGGCCTCCTTTCTCCAACTTTTATTAACACACCTGCGTCCTCATCTCCAACGGAAGCACCAGCCTATCTTGACCTCCCTTCTGCTCGGTCGTCAGCGCTGCAGAGACGAATATCTGTGCAGTCACGTCAAACTAAATCAAATGCTTCCATTATCCGGTCCAGTGCAAGTACAGGCACCAGAACACCGCAATCCTCCCGTTTCGGATCTCACCTAAATGCCACCGGCGTGGCGGACAGCATTGACAATAGCAGTAACAGTATTGAAGAAGCTGACGAAGACGCCGATGATGACTCGGAATGGGGATTGAGTAAGGGTATGGAACTCTTTGAAGTTTCAGCCAAAGATGATGTTGGTTAGTCATCTTTTTTTTTCTTTTTCCATTTGTCTTCCTTGGCAAAGATATTGATTCCGTGGTTCCGTGATTCTAGGTGTCCAACAGCTCTTTGAGCATCTGATTACTGCCATAATACTCCGAAAGGACAACATTGAAAAGGAGAACGAGCTGAAAAAACGCGATAGCGTATTTTTGGACAGTATTGGCACACCCTCCTGGTCCAATCCGCCAGTGGAAGCAGGATACGAGAAAAGTCAACCATCAGGCAGCTGGAATTGTTGCTAGTCGCATCTGGCGCCGGCTCGCCCTTCGTTCTCTTATCTTGACGTTCTTTGACCTCTTCCACGCTCTTTCTATTCCTCCCTGATTAGGATACTTACTCTTCATTCTTATTTGAAATCAATTATCATCCGCAAACCTCATCTAAGTTTTTTAGCTCACCATCATCAAGTTACTTTTCCTCTAATCTAGGCTTCTCTCTCATCAATCACTTGCAGCTTATTCTTTCATATTCCATGTTTCATACCTCCTTACGAAATTTATATGCAACCACCTTTCTTGAATGAGCCCCTCATTCATATCTGTACTTACACATCTATTGAGTATGTCATACATGCCCTTGATTAGAGTGGGATCACAAGAACAGCCGTAAAACATGGGTACCTTGCATTGTTGGTAACACAGAAGCGTCCCAGAATGTATTTTTTTGCTTTGCTGCCCGCAGGAATTTTGCTCCGACGTGCCTCTTGTCAATGTCATCGTGCACAGCCGATCATTTCATGATCTGATAAAGTCAGATAAAGACAGCAATGCAAGTCACCCTAAACACCAGTCACTAACCCAAGACCCTGATGTCTGCGGCCGTCATTCCACCCGATTCCACAGGAGCCGCACAGAAATCTGTAGCAGTGAAGGATGATATCGACCTAGATGTCTGTACACCTGACCATTGCTATTACGCGTTCGACACTCTTTACTGCACTCTCACGAGGGCCAAACCGATTGCTCCAACTTTCTCGGACGACAAGTAGTAGGTTGCTTTGTGTTTCTCGTATTCAAACTGCTGACTTGCTCTGTTCGCTAGCCCTTTATTTGTCACATGGAGCATCAAACATGGGAGAGAGTGGCGCCTGCGAGGTTGCATCGGCAATTTCGAGGCTATGCCTCTCCATGAAGGACTGGCGGACTACGCCTTGATAAGCGCATTTAGGGATTCGAGATTCAAGAAGATAGATAAAAGCGAATTAGAGAAATTACAGTGCACGTAAGTTAATGTTTTCTATTCGGTCGTCCTCCTTGCTTGTCGTCAGAACCGATTTAAATAACTACGATTGGAATAACGCGTTCTGACAAATTTTCCCCATCATTCTCCACCACCACTCCGACAAACAGCGTGTCTCTGCTTACAGATTTCGAACAGGGTGAATCCTACCTCGACTGGACTATCGGGGTTCATGGCATTCAAATAACCTTTCCCCATCCGTCCTTCATCTTATCCGCTCCTTCTTCTGAGACACCATCGCCTTTCTCGTCGTCCTATAGCCTCCCACGCATAACGACTAAGCAGTCATTTTCTGCTACGTATCTGCCTGACGTTATACCCGAACAAGGATGGGATAAAGTCGAAGCGGTTGACAGTGCCATTCACAAGGCTGGTTGGAGAGGCCGTATAACAGAGGATCTAAGGAGGAGTGTGAAGTTGCAGAGGTATCAAAGTAAGGTGTGCAAAGTGACTTGGGATGAGTATATACAGTGGAGAAAGGAGCAGGAAGGACAGTGACAATTCGTGGACACACGTAGACTAGGCGATGCTTGTAGCGCTACGCGTCATATCCCATAGTGATAGGGTTTGATAAATATCAGCTCGATGTCGAGGTCGGATTGGAGAGCTGCTCTGGAAATAATTTCGTCTTCAGACGCATGAGTCTGTTCGATGAGGACGGCTTGAAAGCGATCGGACCGAATTTATCTTCGATGGCCAACCAGACGTTGCGCATAAGATCAAGATTTTCTCCACTCGTAACGGAGAAAGCCTTCATAATGATGTCAACGTTGGCATACGTGACAGAACTATTAGGCGGTAGGTGAAGAAAACGTTCGAAAAGGGTGGTAAGGTTGTCAAGGTTCCAACCGGTCACATCGGAGGCTTTGGTTGAAACCCCATGCTTAGAGAAGCCAAGAAATATGCTGCGGTATACAGCCACTGTGGGTTGATAGGGCAATGGTTTGAGTTCTCCAGAATCATCTGAAAGTGGGGCTCCTTGTTCTTTGTTTTCGAACGAAAGCATGTCCTGAAAAACGTCGAGAAGGGTTTGGAAGTTCCCGTGGTACGCCATTATTTGCATGAGAAGGGTGAACGTGATTTCATTCGGCCCTATGTTATCCTCGACGAACACATACTCTTCTGCGAGTCTAGAAGTGACTTCATTTATGTCCCCTTTCCCAACAAAGGTTTCTGGAATGATGTTATGTCGTAGAATTCGATAGATCATCCAAGCAATGTCGATTTTACCGTTCCGTCCATAAGCCCACACACACGCATTCAAGCCATCCAGGCCCAACTCCAAGCTCTGTGCCCTCATCTTCTGTAACGTGGAGCGAACACCACCGAGGTTCCCTTTCTGTGTAAAATACCGGAGTAGGGACAGGTGTGTGATTCTGTTTGGAGGTAAACCCGCCAATTGCATGAGGGAGGAAATGTTCAACAACTCTTTAGTGTGTAATGCACGTGCAGCCGTAGCCAGGAGTGTCGTGTAGGTGTAGATGTCTGGTTCTAGTTTAGTATAGTTCTGGACGTCGTATCCGAAAGTTTCCTCGGCCAAATTGGGTAAATGTCCCAACGCTAAATCCTTCGCCACGCGTTTCGCATGCATCACTTCTTCCTCGCGCGTCTTCCGCCAGCCTTTTCCAGCATGATCAATGAGAGCATTATATTGGTACTTCACAAGTTTGCCATCGAAGTGTTTTAAATAGGTCATTACAGCCAACAGACGGAGATATTGACGATGGGTTTTGGGCTGGTTGCTTGCAAGAAGACGGAAAAGACGATGGAGATGAACATAGGGTATGTGAGGGAGATTTTTGTAAACGGAAGGGAAGCGAGTGATAAAGTCGATTAGGGTGATATAAGCATGCCATGCTTCTTCGACATCTTGTGTTTGGGCTAGTGCAAAAAGATGCCTCTTGACAAGTAGTGGAAGCAAGTAGGAAGGTATGGGGAAGTCCTCCCGTCTTCCACTGGTAGAGTCCATCGTTCCATTCTGGTATTCGAGTTCTTTTTTGACGTCGTCTGCTATCAATTTGATGATTTTTCCGAGTGTTGAATAACAGACATTTTTGACCCATTTCTTGGCCCAAGGCCGACCAGCAGCAAATGGGGGTGCATCCAATATGATTTTTCGTCCTTGGCCCTCTGCAATCAAGATGTCCTCCGAAAGCAAGCTTTCGACATCCTCCTCCAGCATAAAATTCCTCAAAACTTCGGAAGATGCCTCTCGACTCAAAGGCCTTTGATCGTTCACTACAGCAAAGCCTCTGACCCGCGACGTGATTTCTGCCTTTTTTAACGCGTCCCCCGGCTGTTTGCGTTTGCGATCGACGAAAAGAGTTGATGAAGTAGAAAACTCTGTGGTCAGTAAAGTCGTTGCTATCTTGTATGTCAACACAGTCCCCTGTCCCAAGGGTCGACGACATGCTCGAAACACGGTTCTTTTCGACAAAGGAAGACAGGTTACCAGCAAGGAAGCTCTGGGCATTAAAACCGCAGTCAGTCATCCTGAAAACAACTCAGCAATTTACACAGTTTAAAGGTGTAGAACACACCGGAATCTTCAACACTTCAGAGACAATAAACGTCACCAGACGAGTAAGAATATGGATCGAGGGCTGCTCCTGGGCTCTGGCTGGTCAAGGTTAAAAATCTTTGAGCAAACATATTTGGCATTATAATCTCACGCTTTCAACGGGCCGCAAGATGATTCAGAAAGGACAATGTAATGCATATACGACAGTACAAAAGCAACAAATATAAAATCATGCACGGGCTTTGAGAGTTCCCAAAAACGCAGCCTTTTCCTCGAAGGTTTGGAAGGATCCATGCTAATGGACTTCAGCCAAAGTATCTGCGAACAAAATGGAAATAAACATACCCCGAATTTTGATGAAGTGTCGATGAACTTGAGTTGAACTTTCTCCAGGTCACGACGGGATGTGTGCACCATGAGCGACTTGCGAAGAGTGATGACACGCTTCTTTGTGCCCGGGATAGAACCTTTTAAGACGAGGAAGTCGTTCTTGACAATGCCATAATGAGGGAAGCCACCCATAGGCGTGATAGTCTTCTTTGTGATGTCGGATTCTGTTGAAGCATTAGCGTCATCCTTTCCCGACCCGACTCGGTATATTTTCTTGTTTAGCTCAGTACGATGATGGTAACCATCTATAGAGCGGATTTTAAATCAAGGGCAGAATCGAATCTAAGGTACTTACTTTGACCAGCACGAGCAACAGAGAACATAACCTTGGATGGATGCCATGCTCCAATACACGCAACCTTGCGGAGACCCTTATGAGTCTTACGAGGCAGCTTCTTGGTTCCCCATCGGTGAGTGACACCCTCAAATCCATGACCCTTAGTAACAGCAATGATGTCAATATTCTCATCCTGCTCAAATACTGACGAGATATCGACGGGCTTCTCGAAGAGATCATTGGCATACTTGACCTTGTCAGCGACTGAACCACCGTTGACTTGAATTTCCATGAGATGTGCTTTCTTCTGGCGAAGACCCGTCTTCGTAATCTGAGTGTGTGCGAGGACACGAACAACCGTACAGTACTTGCGAATTCGCTCCAGCTCACGAGCCACGCTCTTTCCACCATCCTCTGCGTGTTTCTTGGCATACCGGGTGAATGCCTTTTTCTTCGAGCGGTACCAGTTTTTGTAGAAGCGCCGCTTGACTTCATCAGAAAGGTGAGACGCCCAAACAGTAGTGAGGGTGCGAAGACCACGGGGAGTCTCAACGTAACCGACAACACCGACAACAATCATAGGAGGAGTCTCAACTACAGTGACGGCTTCCACTACTTCTTTCTTATGGAACTCTACGAGCACTGGTTAGACACTTCATTCCGTAGTCATGAAATACGCACTAGAGCCAGGACGGTCGAGATCACGAACGACGTGGGTCATGCCTGCCTTATACCCCATGAAGGCAGTAAGATGGACCTTTTGCTTGGGGTCATCCTAGAAATTTGTCACTATGCATTCTTATACACAACTTTTAGATATCCACCTTGGGGAAAGACTTGACCTTGCCACGGTGACGAGCCGAGCGTTTTCTTGGGAGGAAACCTAATGATCCGTGGCGGGGTGCTTCGTACTGCACATGAACTCTTGATCAACATAAGATCCCTTTCAAATCTCCAACATCACGAACCTTACGGTGACTTACAGATTTGCTATCAGCAACACCGTAATATTGACACAAAAAAGATAAACTCACCTCATCTTGAGGATGACTAGGGTGTTTCGCGACGAAATCGAAAATCTACATCTTCACAACTCATCGCGGCAAATGCCGACATGTGGCTGAGTGTACTGTACAGTTCGGCGGCTTGACTGCTTTTGGTAATTGCGCTCTATATTGGAACTTAGTTGCGCTCGAGAGCGGGATAGCGAATTCTGATGAATTGAGGCTATAAATTTGATTGGAGAAAGATCTGCAATCCAGGGAGTATTTACTCTTACAACCTGAAAAGGAAATATATTCCCAAGATAGGAAAGTATATAAATTACAAATTCACATTGATGATCAATAATAACTATGCCTCCGTCTACCATCTCTGATCAAAGCTCGCAGGACGAGCATGCTTTACTCGCCCAACCTATCAAGTTAACCGATAATGCTACCCTCCAACCGCCCATATCGCGCCCTGGTTCAGTCGCGGGCGTCATTGTTTTCCTTCCCAGCTCTGATCGTCTTGACCTAGTCCCCACGAAGCCAGGCATTGCGGACCCGCAGATAAAGTGGGCTGAGGAAGGATATGGAGTGGTGACTATCATTAACTATGATGGACTCGTACCAGAACAGGTTCTAAAGCAAGCGTTGGATGCTCTGCAAGCTCATGAGAAAGTCAACGTCAAGGACAAGTTTACAGTTATCGGTGAGCGCTTTCTCTGTAATAAGGTTCCAAACTTATCATTATTCGCCAGTATACGAGCCTAAACTTGTCTATTCCATATCCGATGCAGCCTCTAAGGAATCTCGGGTTGCTGGCTTCATCGGCTATGGACTCTTCACTTCACCCTCACTTTCAACAACTCCAACGATCCTCCATCTTACTTCAAATGCGCCACGGCCTGGTCATGATATTTCTGCCGCTACCACCATCTATACGTATATGACAACTTCGGCGTTTTTTGCTCTATCATATTCAGCCAAGTACAACGCAACATTTGCGGGTGAAGCACACGATCGCGATCTGAATTTTGTTCGAAAAGTGATTGGTGGTAGCCTTGTCTGATTCGATGAAATAGAGCCTGTATGCAGATATCTGATGACTTGAAGAATAGAGTTGTGCCATCTTACTTGTGTATGATTGCCGAGTTAGTATTGATACACACAAGATGAGCAGCACCAGCCAGCCAGCTGCTGGGTAATGTTTATTATTTGGTCTCCTCGTATTTATCGGAATACAGGAACTATCCCGACATGACCACATCCTGATCAACAAGTTCCCTTGGCGCCCCTCTAACAACAGAAGTTACTAACTCCCTTCTGATCTCTGAACTGATTTGAGGGTGCGGTGTTGCTCGAATGACATCGAGCAGTGCATCCTTTTGGTCGGGTGTGAGATCAGAAGCATATCTGAGATCGTGAAAGGGTGAATGATGAGGGTAGCTTGAAGGGCAAAGGAAACGTACCGCTGAGTAAAGACCAACAGACTTTGATGCCAGAGAACTGGAAGCTTCTGTGAATCACCTCTTGTCTTGGCTTTGTAAGTATTCGAAAGTCGAATAAAGTGGAATACGAGAGCATCGATGACTTTGTATGGAAGATCGAATTTCTTGTCGATGAGGACTCGGATAAAAAGTGAGTTAGGTCCTGATCGACAAGTCAGTCGAAACTACATAGGGATGGTAAGAGCAGGCTCAACCTGTATAATCCATTTCCGCAATACGAAGGAGAGCTGCGGATGCGTGTAGAACAGGGACCTTTACTTTTGCCAAGATGGAAGCAATGATTGCTGCCTCCCTCAAAGTGCAGCCTTGCTAAGCTAGAGGTTTTAGTTATATGGTAACTGTGAAGGTAGCAAGCGTACGTCTAGTAATGGGAAGATTATGCCTTTGAAGAAGGCCCCTGGTTTATATAGTGATTTCTTCATGGCGTCGTAGTAGTGAACATTCAGTTTTTTGTTCTCTCGAATGTCTTGTCGGACAGCGTCTAGCAGGACAACGCCCAGAAAAAGTTGGGCTTGAGCGGGTTTCATCGTGGCGATGAAGATTTTAGTAGCAGCCCGACAAGCATGAGGGGACCAATTCTCAGGTTGTGTCAACGCTAAGAGTCGTGCCCAAGCAGGTAAAGATGGGATAACTTTGAAGAGTTTTGGTAGTGGCCCTGATTTATATATTCGCAACAGATGGCCGATTCTGTTGATTGTCACAACGAGGACAACGAAAGGAGTGCAGCAAACATACTTAGTGTACGCTTCCACTACTGCAGAATTGAGACCGGCAGCTGGATCAGGCGCGTTCCGATCTAACACAAGTCAAGTATTGAATATAATTTTTATAAGTAGTTTTAACGTGCCTTGATGCACTTTCTTTATCGTAGCCGTTGAAGGTACTTCTCCGCCATCTAATTTAGCCAGAATGATATCAGCCAACGTTTTTCGTTCCGCAGCATTGGGTGGCAGGAAGGCATCTAGGGCCTGAATATCCTGCTCGTCGATCTCCTAAACGAAAAATGATGTTCGGCACAATGGATTTAGAGCTTCTTGAAACGTACATATTCTTCCTCAAGTTCTGCCCCCGTATCGTCGAATGTACTGTCTTCATCTTCATCATCATCAAATGTAGGTTGTGTTCGTGGCTTCGACATGACATCATCTCCAGCATCCTCAGGAATTTCCTCATCGTCAGGGATATGCAATTCATCTTGCTGATCTTTTGCGAGTTCAAAAATTCGCCTCGACGTTTTTGGGTCTAAGATGGCCTAAAGACAAATTACAATCTTTGTGAAGATACCAAAAGACCGCTCAAACCTCGCCAGATTCTTCGTCATTCAGACTTGAGTGGCGTTTGGACTTTTTCCTTTTGCCAGGTTGCGAAACACGGCCATACTGTGCTTCTAGTTCATCCCCGTCTAGCTGGAGGAGTAGTGGATCATGTCTTGGCTTCGTGGCTGGCCTTTGTGACCTTGGCATGGTAGTTAAAAGAGGGTGTCCTTATTGATATTTTCTCGGGTCCGACTTCCGAGATAAATAATTTCTAAAAATAGTCCGTCGAAGTCTTCTTGGAGTATAAAGTGCTGGATGTCAATTCCAATTGCTTACCACTCTATCTTTCCATCCACCACCAACAAGATGGCCAGCGCATCTGTAAGTTTATCTCTCAAAGTCATCCAAATCGCCGTGTGCCATCCAATTTTTTTGCGCTGCTTGCTGACTCGTCTTCGAGTCTCCCTCTCCACTATATCAAGCCCCATGTGGACACATTACTGATTTTTCAATCTTCTGCTAGATTCGTGTCCTTGATAAAAATGGTCAAGAAATCACTTCTGTTGGTTTCAATCGCTTTGGATTCGACTGCGAAGTCCCTATCGATGACCTCCGTACCCTGTACTTGCGTCCCCATTATGCCGTTCGTGACGGCAAAAACCAGGACGCAGAGATAAAAAAGCAGGAGGAATCTGAACAAGTTCCGTTTTCTGGTCCATCTCTCCCTCAATCAAACTCGCTTTATTTCCCAACCACCAATTCTATTTCGTACACCACCCTCACTCGTTTCCCTCCCGTGACGCTTCTAGCCCCTTCTAAGCGCAAGCGTGTTTTAGTCACTGGCGGGGCCGGTTTTGTCGGTTCCCATCTCGTGGACCGTCTCATGCTTCTCGGCCACGAAGTAACTGTCCTTGATAACTTCTTCACGGGATCAAAAACTACCGTCAGCCACTGGGTTGGACATCCCAATTTCGAACTAGTTCGCCACGATGTAGTCGAACCTTTCATGATTGAATGCGACCGTACGTTCCTTGTTCTGGTTATATTTGCAAAAAGTAATCTGTCATCTATTCAGAGATATATCATTTGGCGTGTCCAGCTTCTCCTCCTCACTATCAGTACAATGCTGTCAAGACTATCAAGACCTCTTTCATGGGAACCCTTAACATGCTTGGGCTTGCAAAACGGACGAAGGCCCGTTTTTTGATCAGCAGCACATCTGGTAAGACATAAAAGCTTAAAAACAGACCTCCGCTAACAACTTGTTTAGAGATTTATGGTGATCCGGAGGTGCACCCTCAAAACGAGGACTAGTAAGACGGACAGCTTTAATAATTCATTATTTTTTGATTCTGATTCGGTCCTAGCTGGGGCCATGTGAACCCTATTGGTCCCCGTGCTTGCTATGACGAAGGGAAACGTGTCGCGGAAACGTTGACCTATGGCTTCCACCGCCAAGACGGTGTCGATGTTCGCGTCGCCCGTATTTTCAACACCTATGGCCCTCGCAGTCAGTTTTCTTACACAGTCCTTTTTGTTTGTCGCTTATCGCATTGTCCTTCAGTGAACCCTTACGATGGACGAGTCGTGTCTAATTTTATTGTTCAAGCTCTTAAAGGCGAAGACATGACAGTCTATGGCGATGGAAAGCAGACACGTTCTTTTCAATATATCCACGATCTGATCGATGGTCTCATCGCTCTCATGAACTCCAATGAGACTCGCCCTGTAAACATTGGTAATGGTGATGAGTTCACTATTCTCGAGTTTGCCGAATTGGTTCGTAACATTGTGGAAAAGGTTCAAGATGAAGATGGGGTCAAGCGTACTCGCCGTGTCAATATTGTTCACAAGCCAATGCCTACTGATGATCCTCAAATGCGTAGGCCTGATACAACCAGGGCCAAAGAATCTCTCGACTGGCAACCCAAGTGGACTGTTCGCATGGGTTTGGAAGAGATGGTCAGGTACTACAAGGCAAAGATGGCGGAGGGTAGTCTCTAATGGAATAGAATCTTATCGCCTATCGATTGCCGAATTATTCTCTAATTTCTTCTTCGCATTCTATCCACGCTGGTTGTATCGGTACTCCTGTGAGAGTGCACGGACGTTCAAGTTCTAGATATCAAATTGCGACTGGTACATAAATAATGAAATGGTGTGATCGTTACAATATACAAAAATTACATTGGATAACATGGAGACAAAACAGCAACTAATGCAAAAGGTGAACTAATACTAAACGTTAACGTTCAACGGCATTTAACGTATTTATCTAATGGAGACGAGAAGTAAAAATAATTTTCCCGACTGGGATCTCAATCTGGACTTCTGAGGGGTGCAATGAAGACTTCGCAGAACGATCTCCTTCTTTGTTCCTATATTGCGCTAATGGACTCGTGGCTGCCGTACTTCATAGATTCAGATGCCTCTCTATCAGAATAGAAAAAAAAAACACTGACTGTTTATCACTCCTTTTCTTTGAGAATATCTGCAACAGGAACTATGAGCCGCTGATCCCGAGATGTCCTGCAACTAACACAAACCTTCTCATTGTCCATCCCTCGACCGAAGCTGGGTCAAATGCACTTTCAGCGTCTTTCATGTACCGTCTCAACAAATCGGTCTGCGCCTTTGCAATGTCCGGCCCGAGTGATGCAAAAGATAGGGAACACATTGGGTCTAAGGATTCGGGATCAGCACGACCTGTTATTTGAAACAGTTTCTGGAGAGCAATTTCCATCCTCTCTCGGATCGGCATTTCTGGAGGTTTCAAGTCCGATCGGTGGTGTGGAAGTCGTGACAAAAAATCGGCAAAGATTGCGTTGACATTCCAAGCATGTTCAGGGGTGACGGCAATCATCGTGGCTGCTCCTGTTCTAGGCTCAATTCACAATTCGAACAGGAAAATAACGAAGGGAGGACCTTTCACTGGGGACAGCTTTGCCCCACCCTTAACGCCCGTCATTTGCGCTGCAAGCTTCTCTGCATATCGAATTGGACAGAGTTCGTTTTTTTCGCCCTGTTAGTTATGAGTATAAATGGAGATGTATTCACATTAATATCTTATCTCTTACTTGAATCATCAGTACGGGCTGCGTAATTAATGCGTACGCTTCAGCTGAAAGAGGTGTTCGCTAGCGGAGGGGTCAGTGGCGCTTAGAGAAGGGAGAAATAACGAACGTTAATGTAGACGTTGGTTGTTTCAGCCAATCGTGCTCGATCTGAAGGCGGATGTGCCATCCCCCAATACAATACAATCTAAGAGAGAAGGTCAAAAGTTGGCGATGACAGTGGTGAGTGTGATTCACCTCGTCTACTACGTCTGGGTCTGCGCGCTAAAATTCGGTGAGTTCAGAACGGATTACTAGTGCAAGAATACATACTGGGCCAAACATGAAGTCAACGAACTCGAATGCAGCCTGCTCGAATGAGTCCACGTCTTCCGCAAAACAAGCATTATGAATGAGTTCATCCACATTCTTGTATATCCACTTCGTTCTAAAGCAACTCATGACACAATATCATATCAGAATAAGGAGCTTTCACTCACTCCATTGGTGCTGGTACATTGACTAGGGTTAAGCTTAGGCACATCTCTGGGAATCTGGTATGGATCGCGTGAATGGAGAGATCGGTCATAAAGCTGTGATACATACAAAATTGCAAATCGTATGCCACAATAAATTGCTGAGCCTTCCAAAGCAAGGATATGGCTGGGAGGGAGATGGAGTTTCTGTGTTTGAGATTAATCAATAGAGAAAATGCAATAAACTCAAGGAACGTACCTGGAAGCAGAAGGCTAAATCGGCAGCGTCAACCCAACTGTCATGGTGGCCAGATAAACGACAGGTAGATTTTCCCGAAGAACGGAAATCAAAGGCGATTATATTATAGTTGGAATCCAGTCTAGAGTCGCCGAACTGAAGATCTATCCATGATAGGTCGAGAAAGGCGGGATGCATGATAACAATGGTAGGTTTTTCCGGATCGAATCCGCTAACATACGAAAAGGGGGCGTTCGTGGTATAGAATATTGAGGCATAATCAGCCTTGCTATGCAAGTCGACGAAAGGCATGAGTGACGACGAAGAAACAAGGGACGCGTGAAAATCAATAGTGGCAGGAGGTCATCAGCGTCCCGAAAACGATCGAATGGACAGGTCACGCCGCCCACAATTTTACGGCTGGGCCCTTTATACTGAATTCGTCCAGAACAATGAGTTGTCGACGGCACGAAAACAAAGGGAGTCAAAGTTTCGTGATACTACTTGTGTGTGTATGTGGTAGGGAACAAGTTGAAAAACTGACTCTAAGAAGGTAAATATGAAGTAATTATAGATCGAAGGAACTAAACTTAGTCCCATTCAGGCGCCCGAGCGCTGTCTATCTGCTACGATGACTACTTAGACTACTCGGCTAAGAAATATTCTTGGACAAATTGGATAATCTTCATTGTTTAGGGCCTTGGGGCCATAATGGTTTCTAAGACTTGCATCACCTGCTGCTGCCGCTGCATAGCAATTGTCACTTCAAGAAACACTACTATAAATGAAGATCCCAGACCTGTCTATCTTGAGGAACGGAAGTCAGATACATGGTAGGCACCTTTATTCGTTCTAATTCTTGCTGCTGTCTTGAAACAAGGTTATCCCAGGCGGGCATGACGCGATCGCGATCGAACGAGAGTATTTCTTTCTTGAATGCCCCAGTTATCATCTAATTCAAGACATGTAAATCAGCTTGTTGCTAGAACTCAAAAGAAGTGCCGACATCTATTTCGTACTGAGAGACCGTTGTGCCAATCATCTGGGCCCTACACGAACATTTCCTGTTAGAAAGGAAATAATTTCAGAGTGAAAGCAGCAAACAAACTTCGTTTGGCTTGTTTTGAATTTGTCCTGATACTTCGTGTATATAGCCTCTCGTTCCGCCCACAATTTACGCTCAAGGTTATCTTGTTCTTCTCTCATCTATGTCTGGTTCAGAAAATCGGATTCGTTGACAAAGCATTCCAAACCTGACCTTTCCTACAGCGACCACGAACGAAGGATCATCCACGAGTTCAGACAATATTGGGAGAGCCTCTCGAACCGAGAGTTTTGACCGATCCTCCTCGACATTTGATGGGTTCAACCGACTAAGATTTCGACCTGGTACACCACTGAGGTTACCACTAGACAATGGCTTCAGCTGAGAGAGGAGTGATGCAACTGAAGAATTGCCCCCAATATTATGTTGGGGATCAACTACAGCGGCTACGATCGAATCCACACCCCCGGTACTGGATGGCGCTGGATGGCTGGACGGCGTTGCTGATTGCTGACTGACCGACTCCAGGTCAGCAGTCAATTGCTGCCATTCCGCAGAAGCTTTCAATTGTTCCAACAATGCAGTAACACCTGCTGGATCCTATTGACATGTCAGATCAAAGTTCGAATAGAAGACAACGACGGGTTACATTGATATTTGTTGAGCTCATGAAGGAAGCCTGCCAAAGTTTACGACGTCGCGGGCCGAAATGCGAGATCATACCGCCAACGAGTAGAGTAGAAATAATAGGGGAACACCTATAAAGCATTGAAAGACACTCGCATGCCATTCGTACCTCACATTGCAAAAATTCATCAGCTAAAATGTCCCGAACCGGGGGCAGCTAATCGTTATGTTCTCCAGAAGGCAATCCATATATTTTCCCTTACATATTATTCTTAGTTTCGACCGAATTGTTGTCCTTTCGGAGGGTCAAATGTCGAATACTACTGTTGGCATAATGCAATCGGTCCCCTAAAGGTTTAAATCTCGCGAGCAAGTTGCATCCCTTGTTTCATGTGTCCACAAGGCTCGTGCAATAAGACGTTCAGGGGCAAATCGTCATGTTCTTATTTTCGTGTACAATAGAGCCCCTAAATGCTTTTGATATAGTCAAGGCCTATAATCAGTTAGGACAATCGCGTTCATCTCCCAATTTTAAAATATCGATACTGCACAACATTAATACTTGATGATATTTTAACAGAGTATGAGATTAGAGAGGTTAACATGTTCATATTGTTTTCAACGATTCGAAGAAAATCACGGACATGATCATGTCCGGTTTGACGACCAGAATCACGGGAGAAATAATAGCGATATCAAAGACCGTGCGAGAATCAACTCAATAACAAAGAAATAAAAATAGAGAGGAAAAATGGAATAAATTTACCTTACAAGTTGAGACTAGTTCCCAAGACGGGTTGTTATGTTGCAGCAGTCTACAGACACCGATTTCGGGGCCAAGTGGCGGACAGTTTGCCTTATGTATGTATTTTGTCCCAAACTTGGAAGCTGATCATGATGCCGACATTCGTGAGAATTTCTGATTAGCAACGAAGCGAATTTCGCACGGCGGTGCTACTCTTTTCTGCCTTCCTTGGCGCTCTCTCCTCTTCCACGTTTCGGTTTAATTTTTTTTTCTCTTCTTTTTTCTTTCTTTCTCTCTTTTGCTCTACTAGCTGCACATCATGCCAGGACATGGGGAATCGGATCCTCAGACGACGTCTCATATGATGAAGACGACCAAACGTGGGCGGCCATTTCTGAAGGTACGAAGCAGAAACCTCAACCACGTTGATCGACTGACGCAACGCACAGGACACGTTGGACTTGTTCGCTACTCTTATCGTATCGCTTGAACTGGGCCCACATAAACAGTTCTTCCGCATATTCCCCCACTCATTCACTACGTATGTTCTCGACCTTCTTTCGTATTAACGGATGATCGATGGTTCGTTCTAGCGATGAGGCTGCTCAGAACCTTGCGTCCCTCAAGTTTTCACAATCGAACCGTGGTCCAGATCCTAGAGACTCTTCACGAGTAGTGACAACAACAACGACGACGACGTTTTCCATGACCCGCGACATGGCAAAGGCTATGTGCCAGCACTTCATGGATGCCCGGCTCATTGAAAATGCTTCTGACCCGCAATCTAACCTTTTTAAAGATCGCGGTGTTTACCAACTCACTCCCAAAGGCCTCCATGTCCTTGAACGCTTCATCTCCAAGAATGGTATCAATTCGGATTATTATCAACCTATTTTCACCTCTCAACCCATCTGCATCAAACTGCTCCATCTCGAACGTCGTTCATCCGACGACGAGATTATTGTAACGCAACCGGTTATTACAGCCCTGTTCCGCCGCTTCGTTGGTCGCACTCCTAACACAAGTTCCTCCGACAAGCCCCTTGATGCATTTCAGCGATATAACGAACGTGCTAAAGGCATTAGTGTAGCTGATATCACAGAGCGTGCGCAACCACTCCTCGGGAAGCCTGCTCAGGTACACAAATATTGTTTTGCCGCTGTTAGTGCTTTGGAATGGCTCTGCGATTTTTCATCAGTCGTTGGTCGAGAAGAAGCTGCCGAGATGGCTGCGCAGTTTGTTCGATTCGGGCTCGTTACTCTTGTAAGCGACAAACGCAAGAACAATGATTCTGCTATCATTTTCACTGTTCGAGGTGCTGCATCCGGTCCTAATTCCCATGTTAGCGTAGGTCTCTTCTTGATATCCGGTTTTGTCTATTCCTAATATTCCCCACAGCAACAAGGTGAATTCCGTTGTACATCGAAAGCCATATACAAGGTCACAGACGAAGGCCGCCGAGTTGCACAGTGGGATAGAATGCGACCTATCGGTATGCAAGATTCTCCAAATACATCATCAACCAACCTTGCCAGCGAGCGGTCGTCCATTGATGGTTCTGTTGAAAACCTGGACAACACCAAAAACGTAGACTCTACCGTTAAGATTCATCGCCGGATTTCCCTAGCCGAAAAGATGAACAGTAGTTTCGACGCCGCCGACAAGAAACCGTCGAAGGAGAGCAATGCCGAACGACTCAAATTCATACTTGAAGAGCCCGGACTTCGGTCTCTTTTCCGTGAATTTCTTCGAAGCAACTACTGCGAAGAGAATTTATCTTTCTGGTTGGATGTGCAAGACTTCAAGCGGAAATTCAACACTACTTCCAGTGCAATGGCTTCGTCGCCTAACGGTCGTGGAACTGGTAGAAGTCCAGGACAAGCGATCATGGAAAGACACCACGACTCGCTCATTAATACCGCTTTTGCAATATACAATACCTACTTGGCCCCTTCAAGTCCATCCGAGCTGAACATCGACTACAACCTACGGAGTGAACTCTTGAAGTATCTTGAAGAAGTCGTCACCAATCTTACTGGCAAGCCTTTCCAAGGCCGAGTAGAACCCGAGCATGCAGCAGCATTCAATGCTACCCAACTCCACACAATGATCCGACATTATGAGCGAATCCAAGTTCACGTCTTCCGTTTGATGGCTGCAGACTCTGTACCGAAGGTAAGTGGTAGTTTACTAAGTCACACTCACGCTAACTGTCGCTCTGTAGTTCATCAAAACCCCCAAATTCATGGCCATGCGTAGCTGCATGGATGACTTTGAAGCTGAAGATGATGTTCAGCCACTTTCAGCTGGCCCAACGCGGTCAGGTACTCAGAACACTGCTGAGGAAGGTGGTGCCTATGTTACCATCTCGCAACGAGGTAGCGAACGCCAACACCGAGAGAAAGCAGCTGTCACTTCCGATACGTCAACAACAACGGACGAATCATGATAAATTCTTGCAAATTTTCGATTATGGGACTATGCCGCCATCTTCTGCACTGACACTATCCACATAAGCTCATGCACATAAGTAATATTCTTACACGCATCATATTTTTCTTCGCATCTGTGTTTGTAACATTTGTTTTCATAATTTTTCTGTTTTCTTCCTCAGACGCTTGCTAAGCAGTCATATCGATTCCCCGGAGGTCTCTTACCCATTCCATTTCATTCATCTTACCACCTAATATCTTTGCTCATTATCTCCTTTTTCTAAGAACCTAATATGTTATTCTCTTCCGCTATATAATAAATTGTCATGAGCAGGTATGGCGAGTGTGCGACTGTCTCCCGTTACTTACCATATTTTCTTGTATGTATACTTGGACATCCATTGGCGAAGGATCATTAATACACCAACTTCTTGCTATTAGCATAGCAACTACATTATCAGTTTTAATTGTAACTCGGAGTCCACGTCGAACAATCTGATGTTGCTCTTAGCTCTGAGTTGACATTGACAATGGGAAATAATGGCCACGTGATCATTATTATGTGTCAGCGCTTAGACTCAGCAGAAGTCCTCACCTTTCACTTCATTCGTTACCAAGGCACAGTTATGTCCTGGATAAAGGACCTTGCAACCGGTGAAACCCCACAGCCATATATTGATCGTTCGGCTGATAAGGTTCCCGATCCCTCAATTCCAAATCGAATGGTATCCAATAAGAAAGCAAATCGACCTTACCTTGCGTAAGTACGGCCCCAAAGGCGCATTTCTGGGGTCGATATGACATATTATTTTCTTGCGATGCCAGATACAAAGAATATCGTGAGCAGCAAGAGGCATTACATGCTGCATGGGTTGAAAAGAAGAAGACACACGACGAAGCAATTGCAAGAGGTGAAGAGGTTGGGCCTCTCGAACCCGACCCTACTGCACAAGAAGAGATCAGCCTCCTGGATTTGCTCAAGTTTCTAGTTACTATGCTGTTCTGCATTGCCCTGGCTGGAAAGTTCATCACGGGAAGTTATACCTGGGAGAGTAATAGCAAATGGCTCCAGCTTAAGACCTACTTTCCGGTATGTCTGATCCAGAGCTAGCACTGCTGGACACATCTAAAAGCACTTGTCCACAGAAAGATCAATTGCTTTTTTCTGAGCAGTATTTAACAACTTTCAATGGTGAAGACGGAAAGCCTCTCTTCCTGGCTGTATGAATATTTCTGGTGTTTTGTGCATCATATTGACACTGACAACGATACGCCAGATTGACGGGGATGTGTATGACGTCTCAAAAGGAAAGGCATATCAACCTGGTGCAGCTTATCATCACTTGTGTGTGCCCACATCTTTTGTCATTACCAATCCTCCCTATTCATGAAACGCAGTGTTGGCGTCGATGCTGCTCGTGCCTTTGGGACTGGTTGCTTTCAAACCCACAGAACCCATGACCTCCGCGGGTTAACTGAGGCAGAAATGGCAGTGGGTTTAGAACTGATCGCAGAATGTGAGCGTTTCACTCATTACTGGTATTTAGGGTGTCAAGCATTGGAAAGAATTTTACGCAAATCACAAGGATTATGTTCGAATCGGTCGTGTTCTCCACCCCCCTATTGACCCCGAAAGCCCGATCCCTGAACATTGCAACAAAGAAGCGGCCCAGAACGATAAGGATGCATATAAACATCAAGGCCAGGCAGGACACACCGAACTGTAAAGCATATGTATCCATAATGATTTATTGTCATATATCGAGCATAGACACCTACAAAGTATATGATTAATCGACATTCTAAAGAATAATTATAACGGGCAATGGTAATAATATGTCTAGGCATCTAAATGCTTCGGTGAAGCTTTTGTAGAGTACAAGGGTGTAAATGTATGTCCTCGTCACACAGTGCTCACCTGAGGAGGAGGAGGAGACGGTGGGGCACTGTATGTAAGGAAGTAATTCTTGAGGATAACAAAATCTGCCATGGACGCATCTATCAAAGTTGAGAATGGCATATCACCATTTGCGTTGTACTTTGCTACGACGATGTTGCCCCTCCACGCATATTCTTCTTTGAAGGTCGAACCTTGAATGACGCGGATTGCTTTGTTGACCGGGAATGGCATTCCATCGCGTGCAACGACTGGGTAAAAAATGATGTATGGATTCGCAAATTTGCGATTCATGCCATCGAGGGCTTCCACAAGCTACAAAATATGTTCAGCGTTTAGAGCCCTGCTTTGTGTAAAATTGTCTCTACCTGGTACTTCCATGAACGGGCCCCAATCCCTTCAGCGATCTAGAGGAGAGACGGTGAGCACCGAAGAATGTTTCCTAAAGCGAATAAATCTTACATAGTCCATGTGAATTTCTGGATGAGGCATACGCGCTTCTGTCGTTTTGTACCCATTTTGGGACATGGGACTGCGTGGATAAGGTGAACATTGTTATTGAGTATTTTTGTGCGTATAGGCAGACCTTGTCATAAGTGGAACAATGGTAGGCGCACGGCCTAAAAGTGGGGCCGGGGTTGAGTATATACCAACAGTTTGTTATCCAACTGGTCTTACCGTCCGAAGGAAAGAGGAGGGCTTTATACGTTTGAAATTGGTCCATCTACAAACCCTAGTAAGGATAAATGTGAGTGCAAGAATTAGTATACAAATCCAGACGTACTTGTCTTCACAGTGAGTTGAGGAATCGACGGCAAAAATGGTCTTCACGAACAGGAACTCGAAGTTGAGCAATGGGAGATGTCTGGCATATTTAGGCCTCTTTTAAACCAATCTCCCAGAGCAAAGCGCAACGAGGATGTAGCACAATTTTTGTTCGAACAGTTTACCGATCAGAGGGCAGCCAATGTAGGTGACACGGTGTCATCCGGTACGTTGTTAGTTTGAATTGGCAACAAAATAGTGCGATAATGGCGCCCCTGTATCGATCTGTGTGCTTTGGCAACTCGAGGCCAAGACCATGCGTTAGTCGCAACACAAAGCCATCCTTGCGACATGTTCCAAAAGAAGGGAATTAGATGACGCAAGGGATGTCCAATTCTGCGGACTTGGTTCTCCAGAAAAGATATTTCCTCGTGGTGTAATAAGTTGCTATATGTCGTGAACCTCGATGAATGATGAATCCATTGAATCCGGGCTTGGTTCAGGTCGTCAAGAAGGCAAAAATCCGTCCAATGAGAATGAGTTGCAAGAAACGGCTAGGAGGCAACATGGATATAGTAACTCGGGTCAAAGCTTCTCAGGTTTGAAGGATGAGTTGATGCCTAATGGATCAGTGGTGGTTGATCGGAATCAAACTCGGACCGCATGTGCCGGTAACGTAAGTTGTGATCATCACTCTTTCCCAACATTCACATCAACTTCAAGCACGATGACCCTCAGAGTTCATTGGCGGCGGAGCGCATGCTTCAATTTTCATATCCCATGTCTTTGAAATTTGAATTAGTTACAAACTCCTCCGGTAAAGTCACCGTTGGCGAACTTGTATTGCTAATAATTCATCTCGTATCGACTGGCATTATCTCCAGGTTCAACAGGCTCACACTTCAGCCCTGAATAGCGATCTCGTATTAACCCATAATTTTTGTCTAAAAGATGACTCATGCGCCGTCTATAAAACAGCCCCAAAATGAAGTTATTTGCTAAAGGGTGTCCTACGGTCCTGTACTAACGTTGGGGATCATCGATCACCCAGATTCACTCTGCGGCGTGTGTTCTCTATATGTCGTTCTCTCCTCTTTTTTAATATCGCGGATTTTTCCAATGGCTTGTTACTATTTTTATCTGGAATTTTCTGGGCACAAGTTGTCACATCGGCTTGCTTAAAATCGAGCCATGACAGGAACTCATTGCAGGGTGGACATTCCCTCTCCTTGGCATTACTGGTACTTGTTCATGTGTTCTCGATATTTGAAAACAGGACTCCGCGAATTTGTCAGACTGAGTCAAAGTTTCCTTTAATCTGGAAGACATTATGAGGGTCCACATGCCCCGATCTCTTCCATTGCGGTGAGGCTTCAAGTTCTTGGTTGCGTAACGCTCACTGAGTTTTCGTAGACCAGATACCTTTCGTCCCATCGTATTGCTGAAATTGTTAGCTTCCGACAAAGATCTCGGAAGAGTTTGTCAAGATCTCCGAATTGTCATACTAGGGTTGTACATTGTTTGATGGTTTCTCGGTATTATTGTGATTGTCCAGAGTTGGCTAATCATATCGCTTGTATCTTTGTCAAGATACCGAAGCAACCCCCTCGAGGTTTCTGACTAGCCAATGTGATGAACAAGTGACAACTTTCAATATAACTGAAACTACAGCACGCCTTAGGACTTGAGTGTAATTTCTGGAACAGATTTTATTGCTGTAAAAACAAAATCGTATCAATGGGTTGAATTCGGTAACATGAGTAGGATTGAACCTCAGGCGGACATGGATGATTCGTGTAGCAAGTCTATTTGATTAATAGAGGGTGGCAGTGGCCATTTAAGACGGATATAGTCCTATTGTCGTATCTGTACAGTGTAGACTGTGTGAAATTTAGATGAACGTGATCGTCGACCTCGACGCGTTCTCTTAAACTGCTATTTGAAACAGGATCACCGCAACGAGGTTTTCGCTTTCGCATTGCCTCTCTCTGGAACGGAACAGCTGAAGCGACTAATGAAGCCTATTGAAGCTCTGATATAATGGATGAATTTTGCCTTGTCGCAACTCACATTTCCTCTCTGAATTCTTCACCTCCATCCAATATTGTCGTTTCGACCTCCCGCCAAAATGCGCCTTTACCATCTGTAATTCACGAAAACGATATCCCTGCAGAGCATGCCACGTGTAGTCACCTAATAACGACTCCGACGACAGGAACTATCCTCCTTCGAGTAATTCATGGTGGTGCAGTTATCGAATTGAGTGCACTTTCAGCCTCCATTCCCCCCCTTCGGATAATTTTTCCTGCGTTAGTCATTCCAACTCCGTCCCTCTTTCTCTGGAAGGAGAACGAGCTCCATCTCCTGGTTGTAACCGACATTGGTTCTCTATACCGAGTGCTTATCCCCATCGACGAAACCAAGTTGTGGAAAGATCACACCGGGAACATTTGGCCACGGGAATACCTCATCAGAAATTTGCCAAGGGAATATATCAGGGAATGTGTGGCACATGCTCAGGGAACACATTCCGTGGCTGTCAGTCTGCCTAATGGTGATTTACTGAGGATTGAAGCGGAGTCACTCGGCTACGATGGACATGAAGGTGAGCAATTTCCTTCTATTTCAATAAAGTTTAAGCTTGAGTTGACTTGTATTCTAGAAGGATGGGAAGAAACCATCTTTCATCATGGTTCATTCCTATCGTCTCTCACCTCCTACCTGCCCATTCACACTGGTGTACCTGGCGCTTCCAACGTAATCTCTTTTGCTTCCCACCCTTGGCCCTCAGATATTGGCCATATTTGGACATTGTCTCGGGACAGGACACTACGCATCTGGAAGGCCAAGCTTGGTTGTGTTGCATCCAAGACCCTTCCAACAGCGTCAAATAGGGAGCCTTCATTGGCCCATTCGGCAGGCAATAAATACCCGCTCCTTGATGCAGAACAGCAGAATCTTTTGCGTGTTTTCTCAACCGTGTCCGAAGAGGAGGGGAGAGTGGACATTTTTGTCGTTGCTTTTATTCCAGTCTTGTCGGCAACCTCAGGGGGATTTTTCGTTATACTCGACTCCTCATCTGATCAACTTCTCGAGGTCGGGACCATCGAATGCCCTAAACATACTGCCCACTGTCGTCTTCAAGACTTTATAGTTCACAACAATTCACTCTGGACACTTTGGGACCGACAAGGTCAATCGATGGTGGAACGTACAGAAATCAACATGGAAAGCATCAAGGAGCACGAACTTCCTCTTGCGTTATGGAAAGCCTCGCATTATGCGCTCGAACCTGAGTTAACACCAGCCTATATGGAAGAACAACTACTCAGTCCTGGAGCGCTTCATGACAAATTCCTCAACGCCATAATGAAGCCAGGGGTTTTCTCATCTTTAACACTTCGGATCGCCTTGGACAGATACATTGACGCTTGTCTTACCCTTCCAGGGTCGCCACCACCGCAACTCGTCAATACGTATTCTACTCTCTGCGAAAATATTGCTGCTGTAGTAGGATGTACTGTGACCCTGAATCGCGACCCTCAAACTGGAGGCTTTCAACACGCTAATTACTGGACAGCGTTGAAACGAGATTGGGAAGGTTTCGTAGCGCGTTGTCGTGACGCCGAGCGAAGTGCTCGATGGCCACTTGCCATTGGCCCGTATGATTCCAATGGCGTTATTTTGTTAGAACGAGAGCGCATAGCATCCCTCGTCCTCGAAGATTCGCCTATTTCTCTTCGTCGAATGTTGGAACTCGACCTGCCTCCTCATCCCCAACATGAATTGCTTGCCATACTCTGGGGTTTGCGTCTAAAGCTCGGACCGCGTAACCTGTCGGACCTAGAAAACCGAGTGGTCGACCTCATGCGTCAGGAAATTGCATTTTCTTTTGCGGAGATTCTCCAAGACTCAGCCCGTCGTCTGAATGTCAACGGGCTTCTGGACGAAGGCGAACATGAATGGTTCGCTGGGCGCTTGGCCAGCGTCCATGATCTTGATGCGGCGACGAGAGTGGCCCTGGATTGCATTGGCGGATTCGACTTGGCAGTGAAAAGAGAGGAAATGGAAGTTGAGCTGCTGACGCTGCCTCCTGCTTCCTACTGGCTTCTCTCGCAAGCAGCAGTGTACTCGACCGTCTCTATTGAAGCGAGATACGAGTTATGCCTTTGCCTTGTCATTCTTCTCTTTTTTGTGGCTGATGAGCTACAAAATTGGGATGCCTCACTTCTGGCAGAAGTGTTTGCTGTCTTTAGGGGAGTGGCAATGTTGCGGTTTGTTGCTGCCCAACCAGCAGAAGGTGGGCAACTTGAGACGAGGAGCCAATCATCTTCAGCAGCAGACGACATGGTCCTCCAAATGCAGAACATGAATGTTTCCGGCTACCAGTCTCAGAGCTCCAAATCGTCCTTAATTCATTTGTTGGTCGAACAATCACTCGCGGCCGATGACATCGCCACCATCTCTCATAATTTCCTGGATGCCACGGGTGTTCTAAGGTCGTTGTCTCCTGCTTATACCACAAAGCATGAAATCGTCTTCATTGATAGAATTCGTTTGCTTAAATTTGTCGATGTCACACGAGAACTATTGTCATGGCTTCCACGAACACCGGCTGTTACGTTCCTCCAATCACAGGTTTTACTGAAGTTTGGCAGAGTCGACGATGCCGCGTATCTGCTGGAAACTCTGGCTGGGAGTATCGGTACATTAAACCCACTTCTTCCTTCTGCCATGGTACTGACATTTTTACAGGAATACCGAACATGACGCCCGAAGATGGAAATGCTTTAAGCGCTGTGCTTCCCAGTATCCAAGCGATGGAAAGTGAATACAGTTTTTACCTGCTTGCTGCGGATACATTCCGAAACGAATGTGTTCAACATGAAGTCCGATTCACGAGCCTCGCCCTCCAAGTTGCGCCTGCTGGTATTGATACACTACCTTTATGGAGTAATGTTGTAAAAGGGTGGACGGACCTAGCATTGTATGATGATGCATATGCTACCCTCATGCAAAATCCGTCTGAAAAACAGTTCGTCCTTTGATCTGAATAACCTAATTTGAGGTTCATATAACCATTCTAGAAAACGGGAATTGGCCTGCCAATTGGCCATCCATATGTGTGAGGGGAACGCAGTGGAGAAGCTCATGACTTTTGATTTCGCAGGCATCGCAAGCGAAGTCGAAGCGGCGCTGGCATTCAAAGCGCGCAATGCTGATCCTCGTTCCCAGCCCTCTTACTCGAGAATCTTATACGCTTGGCACATTAGGAGAGGAGATTATCGCAATGGTCCGTCATCAATATTTCTTCTCCATTAAAGATATTTAACTGTGTTTATGATAGCGTCCTTGACAATGTATCAGCGGGCGAGGAAACTGCGGGACATCACTGTCGATGCGGCATCTTTTGTCTCTCTTGCTGAAGATCAGTTGGAGGCTCTCTCTGTCGCCATTAATGCCCTGTATCTAGTAGACGAGAAGTCTGCATGGATCTTGGTACCCGTTTCTCCAGATTCAGTATGTTCGTCTTGAACGGCTCTCAGCGAATGCTTACAACGTGTGTAGAATAGGAAGCCTCAGAAACTATCGAAGCACGTACCAGAATCTAAATATATCTCGAGCAAATATGATGCAGAAATCATCCACCTGACTGATATGGAGTACGACTCTACGCTTCTTAAAGCGCAAATAGACAGCATCAAACGAGAACCATCGCTTCTATCGTCTCATGGTAAGGTTTTCAACGCCTTTGACCTTTTTCAGTCTTAATTTGTTGGTGCCCAGACTATCTCCTCTCGCCCTCTGTAATTGTCATGAGGCTGGCTCACGCAAATCAGTACAGTAAGGCCATGAGTGCCGCACAGAACCTTAGGGTTGATATGTCAGACATATTTATCCATCTAACAAACCAATGCATCCGGCTATCCCGTAATCCAGGTTCCATGGTGTAAGCTGGCTGTTTACATGCTATAGACTCATTTTGCCATTAATCCCATTTTGCAGGCAAGAAGACATGTCTGGATGGTTATTGACAGATAATGCGACCTCGTGGCAAGGAACGCCTTCGGATCGTGGTTGGAGATATCTACAGCAGGCTTTGAGGCAATACGACAACCAAAGCAGTGATTTCCGATATGCAAAGGCATCTCTAGAGGCGATACTGAGTGCTGGTCGGTCCTTGTCTCCACCTCTGTGGCTAATCGACGTGCTTGAGGTGGGTTCTCAGAGTCCTACTTCATTGCAAAGCCAAACTCATAGTCTCTGATAGCGATACCAGCCAGAATATCTAATTCGAATTAGCCTGCGATACGAGAATATCGCAGATGCAGTAAACTACACTTACGCTTTAGTTCTCAAGGTGAGGACCATTCGTGTGATTGACTGTCTATTTATGACTTGTAACCAGTCCGATAAGCAATTGGCCCAGACAACGTCGAAAGCTGCGGCCATATCATGGCTTCCATACTCTCTGATCGACCAAGTACTATCAGCTGCAGATAGCCAACCAAGCCCTCCACCAAACCTGCTAGAATTGAGAACCGCCATTAATAATCGTGTCAAACGCATGCAAAAATTCAGTAAGAACGCCTCTGACATCTAAGCCCACTTCTGCTTTGTCGACTAGCCAATTCTGTGATTTTGCATTATGTTGTAATTAAATTAAGCAGTATTCCTTTCTGAATGCGGTGTGGCTTCTCAACAACGTACATGTCCTTTCTAGATCTACAATACATTTAAATCGCAATGTCCTGAGCAGTGCAAGTGATGAATTTCTACGGATGGAAAGAAACAGATTTCCAAAACGAAGGGGAGATGCAGCAAGATGATGATGGAACCAAAAAATTCGAAGCCCTATCCGTGTCGAATTGTTTGAGAAATCTCTGGTCTTAAACCATCCACAAGTTGTGCCCACTCTCCCTGACCAAAACCAATAGCAGCTCCCCAGATATTCTCTTCCACCGGCTGAACGTAATACCTTGGATCTGGATACATGTTATGTAGCCCCTGTTGACCACTGATGCTATTCATATACTGATAATTTGTCATCGACTGAGCGTGCGTCACTGAAGAAGGTACATGCGTTGAAGCCTGCGGGGATTGAGTCAAATGCTGAACGTTTGCCTGTGTCAACGACTGGTGACCATGTGAAGAAGAATACAATGTTGTCGATTGATTAACCGTTGTGGATGAAGGAGGAAGACGCATATGCGATTCAATGGTGTCATAATGCTGCGGAAGCGCAGATATCATGGACATCGGAGGGCTTACCGAACTTGAATTCGCGGGCGAACTCATCGCACCACGACCACTAGGGGACTCGCCAAACCGCCGTGGATCATGCGAGTCGTGGTAAGGGAAGGCCAACTTTCGAACAGTACCCAAAACTTGTACCCGTTTCTTTTCGCGTATTTCGGCACTCACAAGCGGGAACTCGGGTGAATACAGCGGTGCTAAAGCTTGAAGGATGTCGTAGGCTTTATCAGCGACGGCAATACCTCTTGACTGTTCTAGTGTGGCGATAGCTTTGCGTATGCTTTCTCGGAAAAGTCCAGCACCAGCTTGATCTGGATTGGCAATCAACTGGAAAGAAAAGAACATAGCTGCGGAAAAACAGTGGAAAGGGCCCCAGTTCATGTGTCCAGGGACCGCTAAGGATGAATTGGCCAGAAAGTCGGGACGTGATTGTCCTACCATAGTGATTAGCTTGTCAGCGGCACTGACAGCAATTTCCAAGCTCTGTGCTGCTTTTGAGGGCTCGTCCTTTGAGGCGGGCTTGCCATTTGAATTAGCACTGCTGGCATAAGGTCTATGCAAAGTGAATCGGATGTGATAATAAGACGTGCGAATGATGACACTTTGCACGCCGAGTCTGCGTTGCGCGAGATTAGAAGATGCCAAACTCCTGGCAACGCGAAACTCATCAAGATCCAGTTCGGGCGGTAGATTTTCCATCCATTGGGCCAATGCTCGGTCATTTGCTAATACGTTTTCGTAAGGTACGGGTCGGACAGACACGGCATCATCCATGATGTCTCCGAGAATAAAAGCTAGACGAAACAGCGCAATGTTCGGAAGATAAAGCCGACCTGTCTTGTCAGTCGCAGGGTCGCAATATGAAGGGAGTTGAGTGTCAAAATGATGTGAGGCGATGCTGATTGGTCTTCCAAACATGAACGCCTGCCAGCTGGATTAATATAGATTTCAGTGAGGTATACAATCTTGAACTTGTTGATAAATGCCAACCGTTCAAGCAAAATAATGTGCCACCAGGCCCACCGTCGGCGTTCGGCAAGATCTCTGGACATTCTAAATCTTCCAGGATCACGGTGAAGGCCCATCGCAGAACCGATGGTAATTAATTCTCCCTTCACATGCCAGATCTCCTCGCTATCCGTTTTTGATAGGGTCAGGAAATGCGTTCGAACAAGCAACAACTCCACTAGCTCCAGAGTGTACTTTCGCGTTTCAGCCGTATGCCTTTGAAGCGACGTAGTCGACACATCGAAAAACTTGTGTCCAATTTCCTCATGGCCTTCTGCAAAACTGTCAAGTAACGGGTGACGGACCGGCAAATAATGGGCGGCGATAGCCATTAATGCGCAAGCTGTGGCGAGCACGATACGGTCCGGTTGTGCACCTGATTTGTACCGTTCCCATTGAACCGTAAATGATGGCTGGTTAACGTGTCTGTAAATCCAGTTGCAGTATTCAAAGTAGTATTTGATAAGGCCATCGATAACGTCAAGGGAGGGAAGCACAGAAAGTAAATCCCGATCGTAGTCCTGCGTCATAGAAGGAAAATCTTCATTAACCCGGTCCTGGCTTTGCTGTCTGCTGTCAGGATCATCGGAATCACGACTTTCGGACTATAGGAAACGGCGTCAATGTATAGATGAGAAAAAAAATGTGTAAATGAAAGGCCAAACAGGGTTCAAGAATTGTGAATGACTTCATATTAATATTAAAAGTTGAGCATTTCACTAACCATAAGTAAATGGGTTGCGGCGCTAGTCGGACCAGCGTATAGACCACCTTGTTGCTGGGTACCAAGCATGCCTGGTGCAGCAGTGATTTTTTCACTGACGTCAGGCTCGATGGGTTCCTTCTTGGGTGTAATGAGGGTCGCATCACTTGCGCGCCTAGCGGCGGCTACATTTCTTTGGTGTGGAAAAATGTAGGACTCTAAGAGAGATATAGAATGGCGCAGCCGTGTAATCTCTTGCGCTGGATCGATGCGAGCATAGCTAATTGAATACAATACAGATGAGATAGATAACTCGTTTACTTCGGCAACGTTGCTGAAGCGGCTACTCACTGGTGATCATCTCCGCGGCCAAGAGGATCGCTCCCTTCATGACCCCTCGCATCCTGATAGCACATTGCAGAAGTACCTGGAAGGTTATGTTAGATCTCCCCACCGATAAACATATGACGAGGACAACGAAAACGAGATACTCGCCACGCAATACACAGGATGAACATGGTCGGTTCCTGGAAATTCAAAAACATGTTCAGCCGGCCCCTCCATTAAAGCATAAAAAAAATAACCTGTCGCATTTCAGTTTGCTATTTCGACATGGCTCACAGTTGATTGCTTTTCGAGCCCTTTTAGTCGGTGGGCGACCGTCATTGTTCTGCTCAGCTGAGGACCCTGGTGGTGGTGGAGGCGACCGAGTACGAACGACACCCGCTGTAGACGATCTAACGGATTTAGGACGTGCAGCTGTGGGGGACGTTGTGCTGGTGGTGGGTGTGTTATTGTTAGAATCGTCGGCCATTCTGAAAATAGAGAAACTGAAGGCACGACACCAAATCAGGAACTTGGTGGGTCCACTAGATGGTGAGGAGGGGAAGAAAGCAGGATAAGAGCCGGATAGGATTTATGAAATAGTAGAAAGAAGATAAGCAAATAGCATCTCAAAATGCAAATCCAGCCATCCATTTAGCTACTGTTATATGATATTATATTCTTCAGTCAAGACCCGCGAGCGGATGCTGCCGCTTCTCCGCCGCAAGCGATTCATTGCATCCCCGTGCTAACGCAACTTTATCCCTCTCGGCTCCCAGGGCAAGGGTTTAGGGAAATAAAAGAAAAAGAATTCTTTGATCCTCCCGTCAATAGAATTCTGGGATTTTCCCGCTCATTTTCCATCTTAATTTCCACTTTTTCTTTATTTTATCCAGTCCTCTTCTTCCAGTGGCGGACGGCGCAATTAGTCACCCTCCGCAACGTGCCGTTCTATTAGTCTAAGCCAAGTATTGCATCCTCGACCAACAGGTAACACCAGAACTCCCTCGACGGAGATGGTGCGGGGTCTTTATGCCATTCTACAACTTAGTAATGAGCCAGCCTGCCAGCAGAAGCAAGAAGATAAAATCAAATGGTTAATCTAGGCTTGGGTTATCCATGACCTGATGGAAGCTGGCCTCCGCCAATGTCCATAAAGCACGATCACTAAAGAAGCACTCGAAGCATAACTCGAGGGCCATTTAACTTTCAACACTGAATCAGCAACGTCCTGCCGTGTGCCTTGGCCAGAACGTGCCATATCGGGTAACTTTGCTGAGCACATTCCCTCCATGACCGGTATACGCCATTTCGACGTAGGTGTGAGTGCGTGAACAGCTGTAAGCAAATGGAGAATGTAGACTGCATCAGAATTCCAGTAGCCCTCTTCAAAAATGGCATGGCCCCGCAATACGATGAGGGATCAAACACCCCCCATTCAATCATGGTAGAAAGGTCAGGAGGGAGCATTCAATTAACCACCAAAGCACTCAATGGCACAAGCATACGTCAAAGGGCACTTCCCGGTCTTTAACCGTTGGCAGCACGGTCCTTTCCGGCGTCACAACAAGGGAATAGAAATAACCTTGGAAGACGGCCTGGGATACAGCGAAATTCCAATGAACATTCCCGACTGGGTTTTAGCACATGGCTTCTCAGTCGCGTAAACGTCGTTGCCAGAGTAAAGGCCGAGGAACTAAGCAGTCAACCAAGACACATTAGATGTAGCTACCCATATGAGCGAACTTTCGGACAAGAAGGAACTTTTTGAAAGAGATAACAAGAAGCCAGCACAGAGGCAATAAACACCGGTCATCGTACAGGTCGAACAACGGAAGATGGCATGCTGTTTTGGGGTGTTGTCTTTGTGGGAGGCTGATGAATGGCCAAATTTGAAATTTCAAGGATAGAAATATGAATGAATTGATAGGCGCTCAACATTTCATGGCGGGCAACGACGTACCATCAACTTCGGACTTAAGCGACTACGCCGCCTGAAGACTGCCATATTTAAGTGATGGTGGTTTATAAAACAGGTACATGGCTTCAACATTAACGTTCTCAACCCTTAAACATGTTGAAAGGAGGGTAACTTTCTCGCCGTTCATCTGCCTGCACAACTCAGACCTTCATATTGAGGGCCCCAAGAGAGTCAAAAGACCATATGAAAGAGGCTTTTTTTCTTTTTTGTAAAGAATTACCGAGATCAAGAACAACGGAAAGCTTGGATTTTGTGGGTAGAGGATGGCATCGGTATGAATATACGACCCCGTTTAGCCCGCAGCTTACGATAATAATCGACGGAGATTAATACAAGTCTCAGGAATCTCCTTAACTAGAAGGTTTTCTGGGCAGAAGACCCCCGTTTGTTGGCCGTGCCCAGGCCAATAAGAGTGATTTCATAAGTGTCATCAAGGAATCCGCACATTTCAAGAGGAAATAAAGCCCTTGATTAGTTCTCCTTCAGACTCCAGTGGCAACAAGTAGAGAATCAGATACAAGACGCGTCAAATAGTCAAGGTCACGACAGAACGTGACCTCAGCAACGCGTGACAGAATTGGTATAGCATCTTCTAGAATGATTTCTCAATCTGGATGCATTGTTTTTGTAAATAAAATATCTACAACATCTGAGTCTTTTATTAACCAACAATGTCGGATGTAAGTGGAGTATTCTAAAGTTTCTCTAGTCGATGCCATACTCACATTTACAGGCGAATTCACTGAAAGATCAAGGCAACAAAGCCTTCGCTGCCAAAGACTGGGACAAAGCCATCGACCTCTTTAGCCAGGCTATTAAACTAGATGCCTCCAACCACGTTCTTTGGTCCAACCGAAGTGCTGCCAAGGCAGGCAAAAAGGATTGGGAAGGTGCTCTGGCCGATGCCGAGCAGGTGAGCTCTTAGACTAGTCTTTTCAAGCATCCCATCTAATGCCGTCTTTAGTGCATTAAGGTGAACTCGTCATGGGGGAAAGGTTACTTGCGCAAAGGAGCTGCTTTGCATGGTGCTAAGCAGTATGATGAAGCCATCGCCGTATATGAAGCTGGAATCAAAGTGGAAGACAGCCCTGCATTGAGGAAGGGTCTACAGGAGGTTAAGGAAGCTAAAGGTGCTTCATTTCGAGTGCAAGAATTTTCATTCCATTCTCATTGTATTTGTAGCCCATTCCACAGGTGATGACGCGACGGGAGTTGGAAAACTGTTCTCGGATCCCAACCTCTACGCGAAACTGGCTGGTAATCCCCGAACCTCTAAACATCTTGCCGATCCGGCATTTATGCAGAAGGTAATTTCTTTTCTCAATTATCCAAAGACGCATCTCACCGAATTACGTAGCTTCAATTCATTCAGAGGAATCCACGTCTTGCAGAATCGTAGGTGTCAGAACTCTTGCTCCGCGTGGCTGGATAACTTAGACGTAAAAACCGAAAGTGCACTACAGGATCCAAGAATGATCGACGTTCTAGGCGCATTGATGGGAATTGACATTCAGGCCTCAACTCGTCCCGAGGGATCTACTGACATTCCTGAAGGTGTCGAGGTTCCTCCCCCGAATACGGCAACATCATCACCGCCACCCCCAAAGCCCACCCAGCCTGCTGCATCCGCACCTGCACCAGCTGAAGAAAATGTTGAGATGGAGGATGACGACGAAGAAGCACAAGCAAAGAAGTCTGCCGAGGCGGCTAAAGAAGCTGGAGATATAGCCTACAAGAAGAAAGATATCGACGAGGCCATCAGGCAATACGATCTGGCTTGGGATACATGGCCTAAGAATCTGGCTTATCTGACGAACTTGGGAGGTATAAATTTTCTAGCGTCTTTTCACTGTATATTAAATTTCTAATCCGTGCTTCTGAAGCTGCCTATCTTGAAAAGGGAGATTACGACAAGTGCATCGAGGTCTGCGAGAAGGCAGTTGACGAGGGTCGCTCAGTACGTTCTCCTTGCCAACCATTTTTCCGCTCTGGTTTGTTGATCCGCACAACCTATCATAGCTTCGTGCAGATTTCAAACTTATCGCCAAAGCTTTGGGACGAACGGGAACTGCCTACCAAAAGAAGGGTGATCTTGCCTCCGCCATCAAGTACTACCAGAAGTCCCTTTCCGAGCACCGCACGCCTGA
>JAIUJM010000046.1:0-39438 GCA_026262225.1 Inosperma sp. D86
CCCAATTCCTAGCTTATTGGAACGCACAACGGCACGTTTCACTGTGATGAAGCACTAGCAGTCTTCCTTCTCCGTCAGACGGACACCTACCGTGACGCAGGTTGTTAAACTTTTCTATTTCAATATATCGCAAACTGATCATCTGGTAGAATTGGAGCGTACAAGAGACCCAGTCATGCTTGCACAATGTGATATAGTGGTAGATGTTGGGGCTGTTTACGATGAGTCCAAGAACTTGTTCGATCACCACCAACGAGGCTTTACCGAAGTTTTTGGTCATGGTTTTGAAACCAAGCTGTCTTCCGCCGGGTTAATCTACAAGTGTGTCCCTATCGATGCTATCTCCTTGCAATGTCATGATTTTCTTTAAAGGCATTTCGGAAAAGATGTCATTGCCAATAGGACAAACCTTCCTCTTAGCGATCCTAAAGTACATGTGCTTTGGTTGAAGATGTATAAGGTAACCATTATTCTACATTTTTTGATCCAGGAAAATGAAATTTGCTTCAGGAATTCATCGAGGCGATCGATGGCATCGATAATGGTGTCATGCAGTATCCTAACGACATCAAACCCAAGTACATCAATCGTACTGACTTGTCCAGCCGTGTTGGAGCACTCAATCCTGCGTGGAACCAGCCAACGGACCCCGAAACTGTAAATGTGCGTCCTGGTTCAAATATTCCTGGTCGGGTCGGTTTTCATTGAGTGAAATAGGCACAATTTGAGAAAGCGTCTTCACTTGCTGGTTCAGAGTTCTCCAACAAGCTCGATTATTATTCAAACGCCTGGCTTCCAGCTAGAGATCTCCTTGTCTCTGCCATATTGGCCAGTAAAGATGGGGTTGACTCTTCTGGCAAGATAATTCTATTGGAACGATTCCTTCCCTGGAAGGTAAGACATCATATTTGAAGAGGTCATAGCTTTGACCCCCCGCCCCGCCCCCTCTTTGTAGCAACATTTGTTTGAATTAGAAGGAGACCCGAGTTTACCGTCTATTCAAGCTGGACTGGCTATCTACATTGTTTATCCGGATGAAACTGCAAACAATTGGCGGGTTCAAGCAGTGCCTTTATATACAGAAAGCTTCGACAGCCGAAAGGCATTGCCTGAGTCTTGGAGAGGTTTGAGAGACGAAGAACTGTCCAAGATTTCGGGTGTCGATGGTTGCATCTTCGTTCATGCTACTGGTTTCATCGGAGGTGTGTACAATGGGATTGACTTGTGTAATTATCATTTTCACATGGATCTAGGGAACCACACTAAAGCCGGGGCATTACAACTTGCCAAAGCAGCTCTTACCATATGAATTACGTCGCAGCGTTTTCTTATAACTATGGACTTAGTTATGCCCTAGGAGCAATCCTGGGATACCAATGTGCGCAAGCACGTTTTGCGGTCACGATATGTGTCCAACCAGACCTCCTCTGGTTTTGAACCTCAGATTGTAGGTTCATTCATCCAAATGAGATGAATTGTATTTTCGAATGTCGATGCGGAAACATGTACGAGTTCTCATACAAACTTTGATGATCTTTGTCTTTGTTTTAAATGAAATTACACTTTAGCCCTGATTTTGCCAGGTTTTCCTGATCCCTCGTGGTAACTGCGAGGTCTCAGGAGTCAGATTTGCGAAGTAATTTCTTTTTTTCAGTTCGATCGTGGTACAGGCCAATCAGAGTCCTTTTACAATGACCACTTTGCCATCGTTTGAAAGACACTGCTTAATGGTTTACTAGGGGGAACCAATTGTCGCCTATGGAGCACAAGCCACGTAGCTCCGCTAAACACCGTGGAAGTACAACCCTTGATCCAAGTCACCTGCGGAATAAGCATTTTCCCCTCACTCCTGTTGCCCTGAACGGGAGGTGTTGGACTCAACACTTTGTCTTCCGTTCGTCCGGGGTGTCACAACAGTAAACGTTTCCCGTTCAAAATGGTTGTATACCATCCACTTTTGTTCACTTTGATGCTGTTTTGTGGGCTCGCTGAGCTGGGACTCACAGCCTTCCTTATTTCTTCTGGGAATGAAGTTGGAACATGGACAGACTCAGATGACCGCACTCTGTAAGCAAGATCCATAATTTGTCTGCCTTTAAGCAGAACTGATGTAGAGCTAAGGTTGATTTTGCTTTGCTTTAATGCTGCTTGGACGACGCTGTTCTCGATGACATACATGTTATGGTATTTCGATGGAGCAAGACACCTTTTGGCCAACGTTGCCAGTTCTCTCATTTGGCTTCTAGTCACGACCATTTCATGGGTGGGTTTTCTTACATCTCTCAAGCTTCTGTTGAATTATAAATGTCATGCAGGGAGTTGGAACTGGCCTCATGCACGCAACGCGGACGGGAGGGAATTGTGATGGAAAACCAACATTGTCAAGATGTCGGCAGACCCTTACGGTTGAGGGTCTGGGATGGGCGGAATTTGCCATTTGTGCATCTACCCTTCTGTTGACATTATTCTGGGTTTGCACGACTATGGAGGAACCGAATAAGGTCGTTGATAGCGAAACGAGTGTTTAACATCATACGTTTTATGCAATTTAAGCATGTTGTTGATGGGTGTACTTTGAGGAGTGCCACATCAAAATCTCCGGCCCGCGTTTCGTCAACCTTAGCGACACCGAGCAGCCTACTATGCTGGCTTGTTTGCCTACCTCCATGATATAGATGCAGCTTACACCTCGTGGTTCTTCAAAGCCGCAGTTCTATGCCTTAAACACACACACGGAGTCCCTCGAAATGACAAGGGAAAGCGATTTCCATAATGCCTACACTGGCCTGCTCGAACAGGAAAGGGATGGTGCACAATCAAACGACGGAGATGAAGATGACCCATTGGGGAGTGTACAGGATACAGATAACGAAGAATGGTTCAGGAAGAGGCAAGCACGAGGCGCACTGTTCGTCCGAGGCGTGGCCCTGCTATGTGCATGTTCATTGAGCGTTGGAAGCCATTAGTGCGCATGTCTCAGACTCAGAATAGCCCATTTGTCAACTAATTTCGCAGTGCTGCTCACATTTTAGGTCCTTTGAAAAGTGAATTGCACCGCCAGCTTGGCACATCGCATACAGAATTCGGTCTGCTATTGTCTATTTATGGCCTAAATAGCACATGGACGCCGTTAGTGGGTGGTATACTTGCAAGTAGACTTGGAACGACAGCTATGAGCATAATGTCAACAAGCGTTATCCTGATTGGTAAAGTATCTGTCAATTACTCGGTCAACGACTGACCATTGTTGCAAGGTCAAGTTCTTCTGCTTCTCGGAGACACGTTGGGAAGCGTACGGATTATGGCTTTGGGGCTGTTCGTGTTCGGTTTGGGAGTTAGCCCAGTTTCTGTGGTCCAAGAAACGATCATCGTTCGGTTCTTCAAATCTCATGGCCTCGGAGTATCGATGGCCATGGGCCTTATTGCTGGGAAGGGTGCATCTTTCTTGTCGGCGCGAACGGCCTATCCCCTTTCAGAACATTTCGGCTCTCGAGCACCTTTCTATGTCTCCACAGCTCTTGCTGGATTTTCAGTCTTGGTCAACCTGATATATATTGGCCTTTCACGGTACTTGATTGATAATGCGGGTGCTGAACTGGAGGCTGCTGACTTTAGTTCTGAGGCCCACCGTCGTTCCGCTGTTAGTGACGTCACAGAAAGTCGTGCCCTAGAAGAAGTTGCGAAAAAGAAGCAAGTTCACATTCGCCAAATCGCCAACTTGGGCGATATATTCTGGGCGTGGGTGGTAGATCCTGTTGTTGTGAAACCTTCACTGAATTTCTTAATAGTTATATTGGATTAAACATATTTTGTGGAATGATTTGGTCGCCATTCACCCAGTTGTCCGCGTAAATCGGTTTTACCAGATGATTCCAATCAACCAGCTAATTATGCTTCCTATTAAAGAAATATTATCCAAATACGGTATAATATGTCCGAGGAGTCTTCAACAGACATGGCATCTTACCTTCTTTCCGGGCCCATTCTATTTTACCCACTGGTAAGCATATCGACTAGGCGGTGTTATGACTGGGTTGATATCTGTGTAGTGTGGTTACATTGTGGACAAACGGAAGGATACTCCAATTATCATCCAATTATTGCTACTTTCAAGTGCGCTGACACTCTTGGCATACATCTGGCTGGCCTTTCCCCCCCTTTGGACGCGAACACCTTTGCCATCTATCCTTTCATTTGCAATCGGAAACGGATTTTCGCCTCGTGGGTTATTTTAACTGAAATCTTAGCCTACATTGACGAACCTTACCAGTTCTACTCGTCGTAATGGTGCCAGGTATAGTTCCCTCTGAATATGTTTCCACAGCACTTGGAGCCCATAAGTGTGTAAGTCAGCATCAGCACCTCGTGTTCGACAACTAAATTCATAATCATCTTAGATGGAGCAGACTGGTTCCATCTTGGTGCAGACCCTTTCTGGTATCCTTCTCGATATCAAAGCGCAGAAACGGAAAGGAGTTTCATTTCAATATCTGCTCAATGGTTTTGTAGTTCTTAACGTGCTGCAAGGTTGTTCTATATGGGTGTTTTCTCACTTCCGAAAGAGAAAGAGACTTAGTCAACGAAGGATATTCTCTCGTCGTGATTCGTCCGATTTGGAATTGATTGCCGGCGAGTCCCATAGACTGTCTGAAATTTCAAGGGAAATTCAGACACCTTTACTGTCAGATGTCCCTAGAACTGGGGCAACAAGTGTTGGATTGTTGGCACAGGAGGCAAGACAAGCAGAGTTGCGGAGAGGAAAGGTGATTGCATTTACGTGTCTGGCATTAGTGATCTTTGCTTGGATACTTGTTATGGCTGTCGGATGGGAGGAGCTTGGAAACTCAAAGAAATAGATGTATACTAACCTAATTTATCGAAATTCATGCTACCAGAAGGCGATCTTGGACAAAAGATCTCAGTTCTTGAAAACTTTTCATCGACAAAGAAGTGAAACTCTTAACAATTGTTTTAGTTGTCTTTCCTTCGACATGCCTGCAAGTGGGTACTCATTTAATCATCGTTCTTGTTTTTTTTTATGAGCGACACTATTTGGGTATTACAGACCGACTATGGTCGCATCATCTGTAACTCCATCCCAGTGACTTGCATCTGCGTTAGGTGAAAGTAAGCGCCATCTGACGGTTCTCCCTCTGGTAGTCACTTTGATGATCCATCGAGATATTTGTACTCACTAGTATATATAATATAATGCCTTGTACGCACCCTCAAGGGGTATTTACCAGAATTATACTTTGCACTTACTTTGCACTCATAAGGTGTCAGAGCATGGAAGGCCGCTGTGGGAGGTCCTTCAAGACCAGCGTTCGTAGTTTCAATTGGAAACGATGGGGCAACGCTAGTCTCCCGATGTCAGACTCCGATAACGTTGATGACAAATCGATCAACTTGAAGTTGATGATGAGTCGATCAACTTCATATGGGGCAACGCCACTCATATATATATCTATGACATTTTGTAGCCTTATATACTTGTAGCTACTTAGACTAAATCTCCCATAGCTCTCCCCGATATTTTAACATGCGTGGCACAGTGTCTTTTCAGTGATCATCTCTAGATTTTCAGAACATGGTACTCGTCAAGCAGGACGTTGGATATCTCCCAATTCACTGACAGCAATGCACAGCATACGAGTCTTTTGGTCAAGCAACTTCCTATCGGAGTTAAGCACGTGACGAGGGAACGGAAATTGCCGTTGAACTACACAGTTTGTGATTCAGCCTCTGATTACAGTTGGTATATTCTGCGCATCAGCGCTTCACAACGGCGAAGCGTCCTATTCATCGTCAAGAGCTGTCCTTCATCTATTTGTTGCAAGATGGGTGCATACAAATATATTGGTGAACTTTACAAGAAGAAGCAATCGGACGTTCTCCGTTTCTTGCTTCGTGTGCGGTAAGGATCCTTCTTCTCGCTGTCGATCCGACCTGAAGTCAATTTCAAAATAATAGATGCTGGGAATATCGCCAATTGAACGTCATTCACCGCGCCTCCCGACCCTCTCGCCCTGACAAGGCCCGCCGTCTTGGTTACAAAGCAAAGCAGGGTTATGTCATCTACCGTATCCGTGTTCGCCGAGGCAACCGCAAGAAACCAGTCCCGAAGGGTGTGTAGCACGAACTAAAGCTTAAGGGGTACATCCATTAATGTTGAATTCAAAGGCGCAACCTACGGCAAGCCTGTTCGCCAGGGTGTTAACCATTTGAAATACCAACGTGGTTTGAGGAGCACGGCGGAGGAGCGTATTGGCAGGAGATGTGGAAACCTCCGCGTCTTAAATTCGTACTGGATCAACCAAGATGGTGTCTACAAATACTACGAGGTTATCTTGGTAGATCCCAGTCACAAAGCTGTAAGTTGCGGCTATTCACGCAAGAAATACTTTGTCCATCTATTTTATTTGCCATAGATTCGCCGTGATCCTAGGATCAACTGGATCGTTAACCCAGTCCACAAACGCCGCGAAGCTCGTGGTCTTACTAGCATCGGTAAACAGGTTGGTAATACATTTTCTCAACAATTCCTGGATCCTGACCTTTTGTTTAGAATCGTGGATTGGGCAAGGGTCATCGTTACAATCACACTCCAGCACGTTCGACCTGGAAGAAACACAACACCCTCAGCCTTCGTCGATACCGTTGATCTGGATTCTTATCTTACTGTTTGCTACTCCATGTTTTTTATTTCACTGTATGTTGCAACACGACCCAAAAATATGATCATACAGCAATGAAACTTGACAGGTTTGAATGGCCCTCCTTGTGGTCCACACATGTTATGACCTAAGTATTCAATTTCGGCCTTGCGAGGTCATGCAGCTGCCTCGTGTTCGGTGTTCTTATATAACTCTGAGCACGCATCACCTTCATTGTTCAACGCTCTTGGGTGTTACATAACGCCTCTTGGCGAAGAACTTATAAGAAGCAATGAAGCTGCGTGTTCTCCTGATCAAGAGCCATGTTTTGCACAATACCCGTCCTCCTGTTTTATCTAGTCAACCTCTCAACAGTGCTGGCGTGGCCAAAATGGAGGGCCCGTGACCCAGAACGCTTTCGGCTATCCCGATCGTTCACACTTGTAAAGCGCAGCTCTATTAACTACAATCCGGATGGTTCACCATTCCTGTGGTTGCCTCAAGACGAATACTCTGGTAGAAACTTCTTTGAGTACGTGAATTAATTCTATGGATATATGGGCGATTCACCGTTACTATTCTAGCCGTTGGACTTTCTTCAACCAGTCAGATCCGACGAAGTACGTGTTGTATTTACAGTAACCATCGCACTACTTATCTTCAGTTGATTAGTGGACACGTCCAGTGAGATTCTATAGACTGTGCTTTAACCGAAGCCTCCGACTAAGTAAACAATTCGCAGTTTCCTTGATAGAACAGAGGCTTTTAACCGCAAGCTTGTCTATTACGAAGCTGATGGGACTATCATCATGAAAGCAGACGACTTTACACCACTTGAACGAGGTCAATTTAGAGATAGGTTGGAGGCACCTCTGCAGCGGTTCGCGCGCTAATTGTGTTGTAGCATTCGAATTGAGAGTCTGACGAGTTACAATACTGGTCTATTTATTTTGGACTTGAACCGGGCTCCTTGGGGTTGTGGTGCGTATAATTTAACGAATGTGATTATTGGTAAACTTATTCCTTATTGGCAGGAGTGTGGCCCGCCTTCTGGACAGTAGGGGGAAACTGGCCTGATGCAAGTCGCATTCTATTCCTCCTTGCATATGCTACACAGCTGAACATGTTTAGAACGGTGAAATCGACGTTATTGAAGGTGTACACGATAATCAACACAATCAAGTAGCATGGCACACAGCCCCAGGTCGTTCTCATTCTTTCGTTCTTAATCTTTCTGTTCATGAGTGATTTTTAGACTGTGCTTTAAACACCAGTGTTCCCTTTACAGGAAGCGTTTCGGTTAGTAAGGGATTCGAGATCTCGCACCATTTTCTCTCTGACGATATCTCAAGACGAGTGGAGGACAACCACATGTAGATTGTAATGCATTAATCAACAGCAATGCTGGTTGTGGCATTACAGAGTGGAGTCGAGCTTCATACGGCCCTTACTTCGACTCGCAAGGCGGCGGCGTATTTGCAATGAAGTGGGATGAAAATGGTATCTCTGTCTGTGAGTTGTCCAAACAAAGTGTTCTTTCCAGCAAATAGTTGATTGCCAACATCTTACAAGGGTCGTTCTATCGTGCAGCGATCCCAAAGGACATCACGAGTGGTGCGCCAAATCCTTCGGAATGGGGGATACCTTCTGCGACTCTTCATTCTTCTCTATGCGATATCGGAAAACACTTCGCAAATCATTCCATTGTCTTTGGTATTTCTTGTTTCACGTATATTAGCTCTATTCAACTAACCTTACATCGTGAAACTCACCAGACATCACGTTTTGCGGTAGGTCTTTTTGCATACTTGACGATCCCTTGCTCTGATGAGTCTGTAGGTGATTGGGCTGGTAATTCGTATGCTACATCAGGGTGTCCTGGGACTTGTGAACAAAGATTGATGGAACCGAAGAACTTCGAGGTTACATTGTTCCCTTTTTTTTGCATGGGACCTGGTTTTCATTACCTTATTTTAGAACGCGTCCTGGAGCATTAACTCCCTAAAGGTCTATCGGAAGCAGCTTCTGGCAAAAGGCGTCGTTTCATCAGCTCCAATGAGGCAAACGAGATCAGAAATACTGACATGGATGTTACTTGCATTTTCAATATCAGCTGCTGTCAACTCTATCTTATAATTGGGGTGTATTTATGGACAGGACAGGATTTAATTCTATATAAATAACTTTCTATTTCATCTATAGCTTCATCTTCCAGATGATCTTTTCCAGATCTGTCTCCTTTGAGTAGCTGGGCTCTCCAAATGTTGCCCTTAACGGTGTAACGCTAATCCAACCCTGGTGCAAAGCCCAGTCATCCGACCCAACTGGAAGAGATTCGAAAATCGGTTCGATGAGTTCTTTTATGTCTGGAGCCCACTTGAAAAGCAGCTTGGGATCGCATAGCTCTGTTTCCTCGTGATGGGCCTCGGCCTCAACAGTGACATCTGAAGCCATGGTAATAGGGGAATCACACTGGCTTCCAATGTTCTTGAAAAGACGTCCATAAGAGTTACGCAATAGTTTTGTCCAACATATCTTGAGGCCTTTGTCCGATAGAAGGTTCTCGATCAAGGGAATGTTGATGCTATACAAGTCAACCTCTCCTTCTCGCAAGCCGCAGTCATCCGAATTCCAGTGGTGCCATAGGTGGTTTATTATGCGACAGCCCAAGTTATGTGCGGGTTCGTAGTATTCGGGAGGAGTCGGATATGCCATGATGCCATAGGAAAGGGCGATAGAACGCTTCTTCGACAAAGATGCAGACATCGCGGCACCAACGGTACCAGATGATAGCGCAAAGGCAGCTAGGAGTACAGAAATTCAGCTTGCTATGTCTCGAAATGTAGGGAAGAGATGGATACCGGACGTATTTCGACCGAGGTTAGGTCCTGAAATCTGGGTCACGATGTGAACCGCTTGCACAGCTGGATTATAATCTTCTAGAGCGTACCACGAGATCTATTTCTCCTGGATAGAGATTGTGCAAAGCAATATTTGTGCAGGTTGCTGGAGTCTTGCGTTCATTATCAGGAAATCTTGGCTAGCATTAAGGTGGAAGACAAATACGCCATCTAGTAGGATCCATTCATCCTACAGATAGATATTCGTTCGAAAGACATGAAAAATATATAATGGGACCGCGTACCAGCTCCCCTTCTTTCAGTGGTCGTGACACCAGAGAAGTGTCACCAGTACCATCGTCCCTCGGGTAGAAGTAGCTTCCTTTGGTTAGCTCCTTTATGTGATATGCCTTGCCTGTTGTGAAAAGTAAAGATGATGGAATTCACAGTGATTTGAAAGGAAAACGAAACCTATCCAAGACTTCTGGGAGCTCGGAAGGACAACCTTTATATCCCATCCTACAAGTATATAGTCTGAAACTGTATGTTGTGTGTTGCACAAAAATTTACCGAGGTGGTTTTTGAGATGAAGATAGAGACCAAGCACGAATGGAGAGTCCTTGATATGTGGTGGCCCATCGTCGTTCTATAGACGGAAATATAAGATGTCAAACGTGCTCGCTTGATTATCCTACCGTTAAAAGTACTCTGGGCGGGGACATGATGGTGTGATAAAGAAGTGATATGTATATTTTTTTATTTTTTATATTTATTTTTCCATATTTATTCGGACTTTCCTTTACGGATCTTTCAGAGCAGCCAACAACGTTCAATTCAATGTCGCCGACTCAGGAGCTCGACGAGGATGTGCCAGCGTATAACGACTATCCTATACCAGTCCGTAGGAGCTCGAGGGCCTATAATCCGTCTGGTCAACCCTTTCCAGCATTCAATCCTGGTTCAGCGTCGTTGCCTCCCCCTGCCCTCCGCAAATCTGTCTCTGTCGATTCTTTTCCACACTACACCCGTGAAATTCGCTTAGTCCGCGGTCATCTCCATACCACTTCTCGAAATCCCACTTCTCAAGCGCGCTTAGACAAGCACCTCACTGGGAGGCTCAGAGGCGAGAGCCTGAGCTCACCATACACGTCAAACCGCTCTGTAGACGCAGACAGTGACCGATACGATCCGCCCACTAGTAACTCGATGGACGGCCATCGGCCAATCACAAAGCCCTATGACGGGAGGTCCCTCATTCGTGGGGGAGATCTCCCTCTCCCTTCCCGCTCAATTAACAACAACCCCTCTACGGTATCCCCACCATCCTCAAGTGGCCACATATCACCGACCTCTCTTCTGTCATCTCGACCATCTCAGAGGCAAGTTTTCACTCGACCCGATTCCATAGTTGAGAATCGGATGAGAAGTGGGAGCGTAGGTTACGGTGTGCCAGCGTCATTCAAGAAAATAGCGATTAATACACAGGTTCCACCACCAGTCCCAGTGCGTCTGATCCACGCTTCCAATTTTTAATTACCTCTAATTTTTGATAGTATTCCAAGGATCTCGTTCTCCTTGTTCTCGGAACCCGTGGCTGTGGCAAAGCCACAGCTATCCGAAAAGGACTTGCGGGATTTGGTCTGCAAGAGTCAACCACAATATCTGAAAATCCCCTCTGTGAGTGGTTTACATCAAATCGAAATGAAATAAAGATTGACCCTTTTTAGATGTTCGGCGTTTAGGTGCTGTAGTGATTAATCACCACGATTCACCTGGTCCCCTTGAGCATGTCCTACATGTTATCAAAGGAGAGGTTTCTACCACAAACACCGACCTTCCTGACTGGCCGTCTGAATTGCCCCCAATTGATGGTGTTGTCCTATGTTATGACTCTACTCAACGAAGCTCTTATCAACCTATTGAGGGACTCCTTAGTATGTTTGTCTTGTTAATGCTTGGTAACCTGTTCTTATCCTATGCAGAGGGTTATCGCAACATGGGCCTACCTGTCATAGTTCTCGGTTGCAAGGCCGACCTAGTGAATCGAGAGGTGACCCCAGCGGACGCTTCAGCAATGTCAGGAAAATACGACACTGGTCTTATACCTGTATCTATCATTGATCCAAGCATGAAAGATAAGCTGATCAGGTCATTTGACTATCTGCTGAGGGCCATTGTTCGTGAAAGAGGTGACAATCAATGGATGTAAAGTGAAGAAGATCTGATGAAACTTACTGATTTTTCAGGTTCATCGCGTCCTTATTCGGATAATCGAAACCCTGCATCTCCCGCTATCCTGAAAAGAACCGATTCTAGTGAAAGAAGCACTCCTGCCACATCTCCGTTCATACCCCAACAACTCCTGACTACATCATTCGCCGATACACCAGATCTTATGTCTTCAATGACCTATGATGTATTGTCAACCGACGATGAGCCACTTGGTCGGAAGGATTCTGATGCAAGCATACCCGATCCGGTCGCACATTTCAATGAACCCACTATTCCCGATTCACCCACCATGGGCTCCCTTTCGCATCTGGTCCATGACATTGATGAACCTGGATCCTTGCAGCCTCAGGAAACACTGGACTTTGAGGATGTTCAACAAGAAGAGGGATCAGAGAATTCCCCAGAAGGCCAAGATGCTGCTGCTAATGCGGTACAACAACCAGATAATAATGCTATCAATGGTGTCAAAAAGGAGATGTGAGCAAACCTCCTCCGCTCACGGTTCACTCTAACGCTTTCTGCAGTAAACATCCGCAGTGGGCCCATCTAGATGAATTATTAGACAAATTACTGTTCTTAGCCGTCAGTGGAGAGGGTATGATTTCTTACTGCGCCTTGATCTGAGACTCATTGTATATCCCTCTCCGACAGATCCAACCTTTCCTCTCCATTTCTTACTCACTTATCGACGCTTTGCTACCCCACGAAGCCTTCTGCTTGCAATGCAAAAGCGGATGCGCCAACTCGACAATCCATCTGGAGATCCTATGTTTGCCTGTTTCGCTCAAATGAGGTAAAGTGGTGTTGCGTTTCACCAATTCTCTCTTAGTCTTTTTCTTGTCAGAATTTGTCACTTGCTCGAAACTTGGATACGTAGTTATCCAACTGATTTTGCTGTTAAGGGAGCGCTTGGAGCGCTGAACGCCCTGATCAAATCGATCATCTCCAAAACGCACCTGTTGCATTACGGCTCAGAATTTCTCCCTTTCCTCGAGCAGCTTCCTTACCTTGAGGATGGAGATGGTTCATGGGCACTGAATGTGGAAGGATCTGATACTGACAGCGAAGATTACAACGACGAAGATGAAGAAGAGACCCGTGTCGAACCTGAAGAAGAACCAGAGGTTGATATGAGCAGCGGACCAGTTTCATCAGGGTCAAAAATTATTGTTACACGAGAGCGCAAGTCCAGCCTCCCTCTTCCCAAAACCCTCCTTTTGCCATCCCAGAATGCGCAAGAGCCCTCGCCAAAACAACTGATTAAGGACCTTTTGAAACTTGCCAACGAAGTTTTGGCAGCTGACCCAGATGAACTTGCACGACAGATCACCCTTCAATTTGCGAAGCTCTTTCTCACTATTAAGGTACGTGATGATCTTTGCCTTGAGTTTAGAAAGCCAGTCTTATTGGACAAATTCAGCCTCGCGATTGGCTACGCTTTACTTTTTCAGCCTCAAAGAACCTGAAGCTTTCTGACGACTGTATTGGAAAGTATAATTCCCTGTCAAATCACTTGGCCGATTGGTTGGTTCCCTTCCCCCTTGTTGTGAATTGAACTGAGTGCATTATTCGTAGGGTGGTTTCCCTCATTTTGTGTCACGACCGACCGCGGAACCGAGCACGACAGGTTGAAAAGTTCGTTGAGATTGCCCTCAGACTACGACAAATGAATAATTATTCTGCACTGCGGGCATTCGTCGCTGGCATCAACATTGCGACTGATGACATCACAATGGAGACATTTAAAAGCAGATCACCAGATGCCTCGAAGAATCTAATGTCATGGGATGTCCTTCTCAAACAGATTCGCTCTCACCGAGCCTATCGGCTAGCACTTCGCAATTCTAGAGGAAGCTGCATCCCTGCTTTGTATGTTCATTCTATTCACTTGTTTTTGAAATTGCACTGACAAACTTCAGGGAGGTCCATATCCAGGATCTCATTAAAGCTCATGAGGGAAATCCTGACGCAAACGAGACAGACCCAACTGCAATTAATTGGGGCAAATACAACATGATGGGCCGCTTTATTTTTACGGTCATTCAATGTCAAGATCAGTGTCGCGAGTCAGACGACTACAACTTCGTTGATCGTCCCTCGATCGCCAATTTATTCGTCGAGCGCCCAGTTATGAGTCCCGAAGTACTGATTTTGTTGTGGTGTTAAGTCCTATCCTAACAACCAATCTTTTATAGTTGCAAGAATCTAGGGTTCTTGTACAAGACGACGGCGACGATGGTCCTACCCTTTCGAGTGGGCAGAGTGACATACGCGGGCTGCGGAAGCTATTTTTCCGGTGATGTTGCATGTTTCTGTTGATTTAAGTGCATTTTCAATTGCCACCATTGCTATCTCTCATTCAACATATCATACAATTCATCATATGTAACGCATAGACTTATTTAACTAGATTAGTTTTGTACCCTTGCTTTCCTTGCTTGTTTTCAATGCTCATGTTTATTCGCAAGCTTTGTCAACAATTAAATATCTACATACCGTGACCGAATTACAGGAAGTGGTTGGGACCGATAAACATTTGAGAATGAAGCTATTAGGTCATTATTGTGCTTTGATATCGGTCTGGCTCCAGCTTGAAGATCCAAATATTCACTACCTGAACTTGAATTGACTTGAGGCGGCAAAATCCATGTGCTCAAATCATTCTCATTCTTCTGACCAGTTCTTTACATAACCGTTGTAACTAGAATTTGCGGGATGTCAAACGGCAACTCTTTCACTGTACTTGCCAACACAAGGCTCCCAGCTCAAAGTCGAGTTTATCCAGACTCTTGCTGCCCAGACAAAGATCTTATCGTACTTTTCTCGCGACTTGGCGGCAATGATCGGATGTCTCTTTGGAACATAACTCAAGGGACAAAGAAGTGGGAAACCGATATTGGCGATGGTGACACTAGTTGTACTGCGGTCGCTATGGCCTGGAGTCCGGATGGTACGCCCTTGTCGTTGTCTGCGAACTGATCTGACCTCCTTTGCTCAGGACAAAGTATTGCTGTTGCTCGCGAACCGCCTAGCGTGGCCGTGTACTCGATTCAGGATGGGCGTCGCATCCATTTATTGCCTATCAGTTGTGAAGGACAAAGCTTGCAACTTTCTGGAGTGTGGTGGTTTACCGACGAGAATGAGGCCAAACCTGGCTCGAATATACCCGATATCTTCAAACGAAACCAAATCATCGTGAGTATCTGGGGCATTGTCTTAATTGACAACCTTCTCACTTTTGGAAGACGGGATCAGCTCATTCCGTGTTAAGAATCCTCCCTCTTCTTGATCACTTGCAGGACGACAGCGAAAGTAATTTGACGTATGTTTTCTTCAATGGCATAAACCTAGTCTGATGTTTCACCTTCCCAAGGGCAACGGACGTATTCGCATTTCAAGGATCCTACAACCGCTCCCATAGATCCTCTCGTCTCCCCGATCTCATTGAGAAATGGCCCACTCTAGCAGCAGATCATATCGCTGCCTCGATAAGCACGTCTTCCTACAGCAAATCGACTCTGGAAAAAGCAGAACTCGATGCGATGGATAACCTCACGACAAGAACCATTCTTGTAGCATCAGATAATAAAGGTCACGTCTTTCCCTTTCTCGATGGTCTTTATCCTCTTGGAATCGTCTCTTTTGGCATGGAAAACGGATTATTCGGGCTCGCGAAACACCAATCTGAACATCTCTTTGCGGGTCAGCCGAACTTGAAACGCGGGTCGGTTATGCAGACCTGGCTCAAGCCAACAATATTCACTCTACCACTGCTTGCCATCAGAAAAGCGAGAGACCTTGCCAAACTCTCTTCTACTGCGCGTGAACTCATATGGTATCTTCTACGTGTCGTGAAAGAAATGAAAGACGCCTGGTGTGGTTCGGAAAGCCAAACCGGTGCTCGAGAGTTTGGCTTGAAGTGGATTCGGGCACTTGAGGAAAAGCAAAAGGAGTTCTGTACCGGTATGTTGTACCAGGTCAATGCTCTCAGGTCATCTGTCTGAACGGTCTCCTAAAGAAGATGAGCCGGATGCGATTCTCGATCTAACCACGCTTCTGACTACCGGCCGGGCGTCTGAGGCCCTCACGGATTTCCTCGGAAGTGTTCAAGATATGAGTGAAAGGGTGATTGCATTTCTTAGTCTACAATGAAGCTGGTAACAAGGTTTCCGTACTAGGGTATTCATAAGTGGGAATCGACCACATCCGAAGCTCTTGGAAAACTACGTGATTTTGCAGAAAGACGCTGTGCACCTTGTCTCCAACGGGTCTTCCTCGTCCTTGACGAACTCGTTGGATGGGCAAAGTTGTGAGTGAAATTTGTAGTAGGGGTTGTATAATCATTAATTGACCGCAGACCACAATTCGCAGTCTTTGAACTTGCTGTCGAAGACCTTGTAGCTTCCAGAGACCTTGCGGGCCGTGGTATAATTATCGCAAGTTGGTTAGCGGCTGAAGCACGGAAAGAGCTTTCCCGTTTCAGAGAATTCATTCATTGGCTCCGTTTCGGTGCGTCACTTTCCTAATTATAAGAATTAAAAACTGGAGGATGTTCCGATAGAGGTGACCAATGTTGTTTCGCCAACTGAACCCAATAGCGCTCGTCATGATATACTCGAAGTCAACCATTACTTTATATCAGGTCTAACAGAAAGTTCTATTGACCGGTGGTTTATCGGCCCTACGCCCAATTTCACCCTCGTGGATCTCAATATTCCCGAGTTACAGGGAACAACTTTGTCTCAGGCAATAGATCGTGCCCTTAAAGTGGTCAATGACCCCACACAAACAGCCTGGCAGATGGTGAGTGCGCTGTCTTCTAAGTGTTGCAATCAGGGGTGTCAAAGGGTTCTCAGACTGCTAGAACAAATGATCTCCGTCATCTGGATAGAAATCTGGAAGCTTTAGTTCAGGAACTAACAGGACGATGCCAACGGGTTTTTAGCCATGCAGCCGGAGCAACATCTCGTTCTGCGGTAGTTTCGGCTGAACCGGAATTGAGTGTAGAACGGATAAAGGAGGAAGCAAGTTTGTTTCACCCACCCCCTACTTTTCCATTTCGAGAAAGGACGGGTGTAGATAAGGTCAGTGCACATAAACTCTTTGAAACGGTTGTAGTAACGAAAGTAGAATGGGGGATGGCTGCAGTATTTAGTAGTTCATCTGCCTTCGGATGAAGATGCAAATGAGCCCATGATCCTGGCGGGCCGTACTCAAGTTAGTAACTCTGGAGTTCTTCTGATTCGACTGGGCCTTTCGCTTGAGGCAACTGATTTGCCGCCTAAAATTGGCATTGCCATTCTTAAATTCATACTTCCTGAAGAAGGCACCATTGACCTATTAGATGCCGACTTTTTTGACGATGAAAGTGTCATAATTGTTTACCGGCTTCGCGAGGGGGAAAGTATGTGCAGGCAAAGCTTCTCTCATTCCTTAGGCTGATCTTATTGGGCATGTAGAGCAAAGCTATATCACGATGGTGAATTACCATGATGTTGAGTATCAAAAATTGGAATCCGGCGACAATGTTAAATGGGCCACTTGTGAAGAATTGATGAATTACTGCATGGAACTAGGGAAAAATAACGAGGTAAAGAAAAGGGGTATGATGCTTGGCCAGCGGGACTGACATAGCTCTGCAGATGGCAGCAATAGAGGTCAGAGTGAATCGACGGCGGTTGTTGTGCAACTCGCAGAATGGAGGAGTATCACTTGCTCTGAATGGTAGAGTGGGTCGCAGGGTAGCATGTGTGTTGGGTAATGCAGGGACGAGTTTGGAGTCATTTGATCTGGAAGGTGAGGGGGACGACGTGGAAGATGCGGATGATACGACAGCGGATTAAAATTACGGACCGCGACCGGAACGATGCCGTTGAAGATGAGTTGTTGAATATTATGTGACGCATATAGTTGGAATTTAGATTTAACCTCAACACCCGATATCATCTTCGAGAATCAGCTGCTGTCAAAACCGTGAGCGCCGCACCCAAACTCAATTTGTCCATAACATCGGCTAACCAGAACAACTTGCAGGGCCGCGGACGGCCCTTTCCTCGTGTCTCCCCTGATTCACTTTCTTTTTCTATTCCACACTTTATCCCAGTCCTCCATCTTTCGCCCCCATGCCAAAATCTACCTCAGCCTCTCCACCCACAACCACCAGGTCATCAAAAGCACCACAAGAGCCTGGGGATCCTAATCTGCTTCGTAAGAAAAAAAACGCAGATGCCCAAGCTGCTTTCAGGGCCAGACGACAGAACTACATCTCAACCCTCGAGGAAACAGGTATTCGACGTTCTTTACTTCACTACTTCACATTGACACCCTTTTCAGTAACGAGCTTGGAGTCCATCGTGTTACAACTCCAGGAGGCATCCAGAGACACACGCCGCGAGAATGTGGAACTCCGACAAGAAGTAGCTCGTCTTCGTTACGAGAGCAGGGAGCGCGAGAAGTACTGGAGGTCTTTTGTTCAATCAAGAAAACCATCACAGGTCCCCGATGATGTATCACCCCCAACCTTGGCCTCTCCGTATTTGGGAAACACTGCAACGGGCCTCATCTCGCAACAAGAATCCTACTCCGAGAATTTTACCTACAGGGCTCCCGATCCAACAGCTTGTTCAGCGTACGATGATGCTGGCAACTTTACCAACCACCCAACGCCTGTGGCATTCCATAACCAGGACGACACCGATGGGTCTTCTGAATCATTGCCTGTTCGTGGCGGAAAATACCTGGCTTATTCATATCCAACTAGCAGCTCTTCACGCGACGCACGGTGGCCCGTGCCTGGATTGGCGGGCCTGAACAGCGAGCGAATAAGCCAACCACAATCCCCATATATAGAGCCACAATCCTTGGCTCCCTCAACAGCCCTCAGTTCATTTCCTGGTCGTTACCCCGATGATCGTAAAGCAGATTTGGACAATGCCCTCAGTCATGCACCGTATGTCTTCCCCAATGGCACCCGATATGAAAACGTTGCAGACGTCATCCCGAACAGTCGTTCAATGTCACCAACGACATCAAGTTGTTCAGCTACGTCGCTGCCCCTGACATCGTATCCCATCCCATTTCAAGATCCATCTACTGCACACGAACGTGCTGATTTTGATTACCGAAATGCATCGCTTCCTCAGTGTCCAGACGTTCCACTTCATGGAGGATTAGCCGACATCTCTCTAACCGGCCAGCTTAACGATTCGGATGGCTATCGGCTCACGCGCAGATCTGACCTGCCCAGTAGCGAACATCACAGTTCCGAACAGGTGCTTAGAACTCATTCCCAGCCTGATGAAACACTACGACTTCGAGGGCGACGGAACGCCTTGCATCCATATCACCGATCCCCTTCCCCTGCACCCCCTCAATTGTCATGCACGATTGCGGTGATCAAGGCTCAAGCCTTTGGGGCCCTTCGCAGAACCCGGACCAAGACAAAAAAATCTACCGATGGAGCTGCTAAGGTGGCTCAAGATGTTTTGGAAGCAAGAGGCATTGGCATTGGATCAGCTACTACCAGCAGCACAAAACTTTCAAGACTGGAAGATGAAGTAGATATGGGAACACCATAATTTGCACTCCGACTGGCATAGACCAGACGTCGCCATCAAAGGACTTGTATATCTATTTAGCCCCGACTTCCTAACCTCCCCGATTCTCATTGCTTCTGTAGCGCGGGCACTGTTAGTTCTTGCTTATACCTGCTGTATCTTCATCTCGCACTGTACCATTATTACTGTCACACCCACGCTCTCATCATCTCATCGGCTTTCTACTACCATACTACTACTAAATAGTTTATATTGCTCTTGTTTTGGATCCATATACTATATTGACATTTATCATTCACTCGTTAACTTTAGGAATGGCAACATCCCATGGACCTCGAATGATACTGATGAAAAATGCATGGTCAGCTGTGCCTCACAGATTATAGAAATGAGGTGCAAACTTTTTGTATCGTTGCGCCCATATCAGAACGGCAGGGGCGATCAAGGTCACAAAGAACAGAATAACGAAAAATAAGCACATTATAGTTCGTGACAGATCAACCATAAGCCAAACGGAGAATGACCAAAGCCCTGCTGTTACCATGAGCCAGCTGATGATCGGAGATGCCTAGTACCAAGCTTAAAAGTAACATTTCACAATGTGATGACCAACTTACTTGCAAGCGATGACGTAGCAGAGGATACAGAGCGAAGGACTCGATAGAGAAGAGCATGAGGGCGAACACAGAAACGTCCGTGGAGAGTCGGGAAGCAAGCACGACGGACGCAGAAACTGCTGCATTCATGGAGAGGACGGCAGAGAGCCTGCCAACGGATCGTCGTGGATTAGATATGGTATAAATTGAAAATACATGGACTTCACCCTTCGTGTGCATTTTGGGGTTGTGTTGCAGTGTAATCAGCCAATAAGGCATTCAAGAGGAACAAAGATGCAGCCAAGGCCCATATTGAATCCGAAGAAGTGGCCGCAGTCAAGGTGCGCAAGACGGGTGAAAGGGACATGAGGACGAGGAACATCATAATTGACGATTTCATAACTTTTAAATCTAGGGTTTTGTTAATATCAATTTTGCGCATATGTCGGAAGGGCAGAGCATACGGTTGATAACACTGTCTGAGCCATTCTGCTGGCTAGAAAGTGCACTCCAGGTGGCATAGCCGATGAAAAACAAGATCACCGTTAACCACACGAGGGAACGGGGATCTAAGATGCCCTCTTTCAGCCGGACAAAAACTGACAAGAATATGAAAATGGTAGCAAGGTGTTGGGTAATGGAGCACGACAAAATAACGAGAGGCCAGTAGGTATAGGGACGGAAATTGGCTGGAATGAGGTCTCAGCGGCTTCATTCGCTCGATTTCACAAAGAACTCACGATTTCTCTGCAACGAAGCTAGAAACAACTTCGGCGGAACATAATTATCAGGTCGTGCTTGTCTCTTCCAAAGCACCTTCTCCCAGTTGTGTAACTCTTCCGAATGGGCCGACATGGCGAAAATAATAATCCGGAACGTTCTAGCGTGGCCTCGTGTCAAGTTCAGGCTGTCTGTCTAAATGGTATATCTTGGACACCTTTCAGGATAAGCGCAACCAATCGTTAATAAAGTTTTGTAACAAAAGAAAACTGTATTGTCTTACTGCTGTCCCTCACCGTGTGTACTCCAAAATTGTCAATGGGTGAAGCGAGGGCATGGTTTTGGTGCAACCACATGGCAAACTAACTAATCACCGGATGTCCGGTCAACCGGCAAATTAGTTATACATTACGGGGAACTAGTAACTAGGCAAACTAGGTATTCCTGCGGATATATTCATTTTATTATTGAGACCATCCAAGTAAATACGCCCTCAGAGTACTGCAGAACTAATAGATAAGGCCGGTCCATAGATAATCATGTTTCTTTCATCGACCTCCATCTCTCTTCTCTGAATTCGGATCGAATTTCCGACCTGTAGACTCCTAAGAAAATAACGACATGTCTCATCAGTGGCAACAGGGATGTTGAAACGTGGAATAGGTGAGGCTTCTTGTCTGAATGGTGAAAATTTTTAATAAATGCCATTTGGGTATGAATCTGTGCATCTCCACGGGCCACAATAAATTGTAGGTTGTAGATCCGCCTCCCTGAGACAGGTTTGGATATCAATCCCACTGCAAACAATTTTCAAATTAGCCTAGTGGATGATCCACATGTTGGGCACTCACAATAATCCTTTCTGGTAACTGGGTCTCTGGCTCTCCTTTGTTTCGTTTCGCCAGTTGTTCGGATAACTTTCCTCGTTTGGGGTTTGAATCCTTCGTGCCTCTTGTTTGAGCCTGATAAACGGTTGGGCAACATCCTCACTAATGAATAGACACTAAGTCACTGACCGCCTTCAGTCGACGCTCTGCTGCTTCCGCAGCATCATTGGGATTTGGTGTTGCACGGGTTGAGGCCGTGTTGGGTCTCTGAGGCTGAAGAATCGTTCCAGAAAGTCATCGTTGACTATTTTGAAATGGAAACCAACCGTATTCCGCCGGCGCTCTGCGGCTTCCACAGCAGCGGCGCGTGGATCTGGATTTACACTGACAGAAGGGGCAACAGCTGGCGCCAATGTCTGTATGTTTGCAGGTCTGGATGCATATGGTAGAGGCGTATCTTCATAATTTGATGATTTCGAGCAAAGCGAACCCATGTTCTTGGTGCAAGTTTACATCCGCCACTGAAAGGACAATAGGAAGCAAACACCCCGTGACACAGGATGCCAAGCTTGTTCGAGTCAAATCTACAGAACAGACTATGGACGGAAGAATAGGTACATCATGAATGGTCGTTGGCCTGTCTATATGCACCTCTACCCTCGTTGGTGGTAGCACTTAGACCAAATCGCGAAAGCCCGAGAGGTGCGTCTTGCTCTTGGCTCGGTTGAATCCATGGCTGTCGATCCGTCAGGCAAAATATGAGAGCTGGTGTCGAACGACATACCTCCCACCATCGAACTTCTTCTTCCCGCCTTCTATTCCAGGGTAAAATGGTCCCAGTGAGACCAGCTTTCAGCATGCGGGTTTTGATTCCGGCCGCAAGCAGGAGGCCGCAAACAGTTAGTAGGAATAAGGTCACTACGAGTTGATCCCGTGGAGAATCACGTTCTGGTACCAGCGTGAGCACAAATGCTCTCCAATTGATTTGATTAACATACGGAAACATCTGGCCTCAACGTCTCCTTCTTTTCCAGTTGCGGTGTCTGGATTTGTGTTTCCGAGCGAAGCTCCCGCACAAATGGGTAATTTTTGGTTCAAACACCATTGCTTCGTGCACGACAGACACGGTTGTGAAGGATTATCAGGGCTTGTAAGGGGCAGTATTACATTGTTTGATCCAAAACATATACCTGCAAGTATAAGAAAATATAGTAAAAAGGTTTTCCAGATGCAACGGAATCGTACATTTACAAAAGCTGGTGGCTTCCCATTTTGAGGCGCCAATGGTTAACTGATAAGGGCAAATGAAGTCAGCTAAAAGTCAGGCAAGGTAGAACTAGGTGTTACGCATAGACTTAGCAGGACGAAGAGGATGTAGAATGACCTGCCCGGTGTCATGATCATGAACAGAAGTGCATGACTACTAATTTGGGAATTCGTCTGAGCGCTAGCTCTGACCTTGAATTTGGTCCTCATCTATATTCATATTTTTCTCTGCCCATTTCCACATAATACCAAAGGACCCGGTATGTCCGGGGAATACGACGTCCTTACGAATCAGCCTGTTGTTATCGACAATGTAAGTCTTTCTAGGATCTATATGTTTGTTGTGCTGATAGTTGCCTTAGGGTTCTGGCACAATCAAGGCTGGTTTTGCTGGACAGGATCACCCAAAATGCTTCTTTCCTTCCTTGTGCGTTTTCACTGGTTAGATGTTCTATTTAGCACGGGCGCCTTGCGTTGACAAGACATGTATTAATCTCGCAGTGTTGGAAGACCAAAACACGTACGCGTCATGGCTGGTGCATTAGAAGGGGATGTATTCATTGGAAGACGTGCACAAGAATTTCGGGGACTTCTCAAGATCAAGTATCCAATGGAACACGGGATTGTAACAGACTGGGACGATATGGAGCGGATATGGAATTGGGTTTACGCTGAGGAACTGGGCACATTGAGCGAGGAGGTATACCAATTCCTAATCTTCGCAAGCATTACCTTGAAGTCTCTATTATATTAGCATCCTGTCCTATTGACTGAAGCTCCTTTGAATCCTCGGAGTAATAGGGACGTCGCAGCTCAAATATTCTTTGACACCTTCAATGTCCCAGCTCTTTTCACCTCAGTTCAAGCGGTTTTATCCCTGTGCGTGCTCAGTCTGATTCTACTTTAGAAAACTCAGCTTTCTCGCAGATACTCTTCAGGCCGTACCACTGGTATCGTTCTGGATTCTGGCGATGGTGTAACACACGCAGTTCCCGTTTTCGAAGGTTTCTCTATGCCTCATGCAATACGTCGCATTGATGTGGCAGGAAGGTAAATGAAACCTTCATCTAGTCGTTTTCTCCTTCTCTTCTTATGTTAAGCATGTAGAGACGTGACTGACCACCTCCAACTTCTCCTTCGAAAATCGGGACATCATCTACACACAACAGCGGAGCGCGAGGTAGTTCGTAGCATTAAAGAGAAATGCTGTTATATTGCACTCAACCCGGCCAAGGAAGAAAAGGAGTCTATTGGCCGAACGGAAGAATTTAGATTACCTGACGGGAATGTTGTTCAGGTATGGCATCACGTTGAGGTTTGGTGGGTAGTTGAAAAACAAGAATGATTCCCTAGCTTGGTCCGGAACGTTTCCGTGCTCCAGAGATCTTGTTCAATCCTGAATTGATTGGTCAAGAATATTCTGGTGTGCATCAGGTCGTGGTTGACTCTGTCGGTCGCGTTGATTTAGACCTACGGAAAAGTCTCTTTTCAAACATCGTTCTAAGTGGTGGGAGCACGCTTTGCAAAGGTATGTATAGCACTCCAGAATAAGACTTGTCATAAACATGGATATAGGTTTTGGCGACCGTCTCTTAAACGAAGTCAAGAAGTTGGCTCTAAAGGATTTGAAGATAAAAATATATGCTCCACCAGAACGGAAATATTCGACTTGGATTGGAGGGTCTATCTTAGCAGGCCTCAGCACTTTCAAAAAGGTTCGAGAAGCCCTTTCATGCTCCAAATATCGTCCTTGACATGTCTTTCAGATGTGGGTATCAGCTGAGGAGTATCAAGAAGATCCGGACATCATCCACAAGAAAATGGGTTTTTAGGCATTGTCCTCTTGTCTTTTTATGATACCCATATAATACATTTCCTTCATATGGATTTTCGGGTGTCATATGCTCAACTGGCACAGTGGCAGGGACGTCCTTGCTTGAGATTGAGATATGCATAAAATTTGTATAAACATGACTTGCATCCAAAGACAAGAGACGAAGGAAACTCCCAATGTTTACTTGCCCTTCTTTGGGGGTTCGGCCGCCTTGGATTTTTTGGTACCGCGGAACTGCAGACACATTCTTAGAGACGAATAAAATAGCGATAGCAAGAACCAACCTTCTTTGCACGATTCTTGCGTTCCTTCCGTAGCTTACGAGAGGCCTTGTCGGTCTTCGTCATAAATCCCGACTGAGAAAAAATGGTAAAAATTTGTCTCATAGTGGAAACATCATGAACATACGCGAATCAACCGATATTTGGGTTCGAACTTCTTCTGCGATGCCTCATCGTCATAAATCAGAGCAAACCCTGTGCTTCGTCCACCTCCAAATTGTGTTCGAAGACCGAAAGTGACTACACGGGATTTATCAGTCTTATACAGAGCAGCGAGTTTCTCAGATAATTCGTTTCTTGAAACGTTGGGTCGGTTGGGGTGAAGGACGTCCACGACAAATTGGCGTCGCGCCAGGAGTCGATTTGTTATGAATTTTCTTGTACGGAGGGTTATCGGCGTGTCAGCCTAAAGAAATGTATGAGTATTGAATTCAACCAATCGAAGCCAAGTTTCGTTTTTCTCGAGACGAAGCCGCTGCCAAGAGTTGCTCACCATATTGTCTGTGTGTAAGTTCTCATAAATACCACATACGTTACGTCGAGAAAATGCGATTATCTCACCTTTTTCTGTCGTCGTCTGCTACAGCCCGTAGTTCTAGAAAGTCGGAAGTGTGGGTGGCTGACACAACTATACAGTTACCCGGCGATCACCGGAAGTTCTAATTATAGTACACTCTTGCGTTCATATTCTTTGGTATGAACATTAAATAAACAAGAGTGAAAGAGACGAACAATGCAAGATGCATGTATTACAAAACAACTGGATAGTAAACGCTGATAATGAATAGACATTGGCAGTAGTTACAAATGTGTAAACGAATGCGAATCATAGATAGTTTTGATAGTACATAAACAAGGCAGGTGATAGGAGAAATAAGACCAGGACCTAGATGCACAGCCCGGCTAACATCACATTTCGTTTACAGTCCGCTTTTCCAAGAAGGGATTCAAGGAGAGGTTGTAGTTTGTTGATTACGGAATCAGATGAATTTTCTACTAGGTTCAAGATGTCGATGAGCAAACATTTGATCAAATAGACAGCTATGATGAATGAAATTGTGAGCCATAAATACATGGAAACCACACGGGAGACTTACGCGGTCCAAGTATCGGTCCAATGACAGGAAGGTTGTCCACAATCTCGTACGTTGATTTCAGGACATCCTTATTGAGGTTTACCGCCTGCTTTAAGAGCGTTTCCAGGTCGTTTGTCTTGTCGTAATTGGCCAGTCCTTTATCAGAGGTTCCCGAAGCAGAAGAAGCGTCAACTAGAGCGGTCTTGAAGTTGTCCATGTTGGTATTGAAGCCAGTCAGTGCCGCCACGCAGTCTCTTTGGAAAGCCAAGTCGTCGCCATTTATAGAACCGGATCGCCTAGCAAGCGCTTCTGTATGTCAAAATCAGCAAGGCGTGATGATAAAAACAACGGAGACTCACTAAGATCACTTGCATAAGAATTCGCCGTATTGAGAGAAGTTATGGGGTCCGTATTTGAGAACACATCCTTAGCCTGCAGGGTGGTTGGGTACATGAGATCTGGTTCCCGCCGATACCAGTCGTTGAAGATTGAATGATTGACGGGACTGAGGATAGGCGAGTAGTCCGCCATCATAAATGCAAGGGGCATAGGCAAAGGCGTTGCGATCGAAGGCGCAGAGAAGACCAAAAGTTCGACAAAGGCGATGGCGTGCAAAAAGAGATATCCAAAACGGTTGGGTGGCAGCATCTCCGGGCTTAGGAATGAGAGGAACAACAGGAGCTAATGGCGGCTAGCGCGTAGAGTTTATGTTGAGACAAAGGTAGTCGTGGCACAGACGAGAAGGAAAACAGAGTCTGCAGAAGCTTTACCAGACTTTATATATCTGATCGACTGTCATATATTTATAGCCACTCTATTTATGGTCACATCACTCACTAATGTAAATATAAGTAACAAAAGTCAAATCGAGGGTCGTATAATTGATGAAGATACCAACTATACAGCAAGACATGTCCATCGTGTCTAGTAAAGTCCAAAAGAACGTATAGTCCATATAAAACAAGGTTAAGACAACCAACACTCATAAACGAACAAGTCCTTGCCGTAGGCAAATCTGTTGCAAACACAAATAGGAAATTAGAACTAGAGCGAAATGCACGATGCACCATCGTCGGCTAATATATAACCAGCATCACAGGAATAGACTAAATATCGTCGTCAGCATTAACCGATGAGCACACTCGATGAAAATAGCATACTTTTGCATGATCCGCGTTCGCACCCTACATTCCATGCGCCTTCGATCTTTGTGCAATCCTGACCTTGACCGAGGGTTGTGCATCCACCGCACGATTCTAATTCGGTCCTGATGTCGAGGCACTCGTAACCACCGGTCAATCCTGCGATGGGACAAGCCCACAGACCAATTGGGCAACGAACAGGGCGAGTTCGGACAGATCGCTTGTCATGCTTGCCCTTGTCCTTGTCCTTGTCCTTGTCCTTGTCGTCATCGTCATCGTCGTGATCCTTGTCGCCTTTGCCCTTGCCCTTGTCCTTGTCCTTGTCGTCGCCATCCTTGTCACCCTTGCCCTTAGGCTTGGGTGATGGCTGATGGTGAGGAGGGGATGGAGGAGTGGCACATGGCTTGCATTTGTGCTCAGACGGTTTCCACTCCCAATCCTTCGGACACTCAGGCTTTTTAGGATGGTCAGGCTTCCGGGGGGCACAGCAGCCCTTCCCAGGATGCCAGTAGTGAGTGTCTTTCGGGCATTTTGTACCTTCGGGAGGAGAAGGAGGGTTAGGAGGACCACCGTTCTCGAGACAACAAGATTTCGATTTCCACCTAACCAAAGCTAGAGCTCAATGCAAAATTAAGCGGTAATTGAGGCAACGTACCAGAATTCATCTTTCTTACACTTTCCGTCAACGTCGTCGCCTTTATTGTCGCCATGTTGTTGAGTAGACATGACAACTGGGACGAAGAGGATGAGAGCAGTGAGGAATTGGTTGAGCCGCATTTTGTTTTGAGTCACGTCGATCCGTGGAAGTGATATGAAATGGGTGTGGGTCAAAAAGAAAGACAAAAATCACTGAGGATGAAGCGAAAGGTAGCAGGAAGTGTAAGAAAAAAAAGGGAGGTAGGGGACTTGTTACATAGGGATAGGCGGGAGGGCTTATATATGGGTCCAATTCCGATCCATCACGACTACGGACCCTGTTAGACCCTGTTCTGTCAACATGTCACCATCGTAAGTCTGATGCTTAGCAACCGACGAAATTCATTGAATTAAACTTGGATCTGAAATGTCATCCGGAATGGACTAGAGGGTATTGTATATCGTGGCTCAAGATCTGGGGGCTGTCCATGAGACAAGACAGGACCGACAGGTGTGTATGGGCCAACTCACCTCAATCTGATATCTGCAAGTGTTGTGTCGGAATTAACCGTACCTTTTGTTCTTCCGTCTTTTCGAATGTCAACGTAAGGAGTCCCGACTTTGCCATAAGGCATACGGAACTGCGTAGTCCCAGGTGCAATCTTCAATGATCATCAATCAGAATCGATCTTATCATGACCCCCGAGAACCTTCGACAGAATCCCGAGAAGCGCAAAGGTATTGTGCCTCGAGACAAAGCCTGCACACAGTAGACCAAGTCCAAGAACAAAGACGACGTATTCACCCCATCACATTTGAAGATATCGTTGCAAAATTAATGCTGACAAAGGACAAGAAAGGCCTTTACTTTGGTCTCTATGCTAACACAAAGCCTTACAAATGCCTAGCTGGGAATTGAAACTTCGAACCTGACCCATTTTTCGTATGGAACTCCCAAAGCTGCGACATTTGTGAGGGTATAAGAGTTGCCAAAAAGGTTTATAGCACCTTCGAAAGACTAAGCAGTGAGACCACTTTTCTGAAATAGGCCATCTGGATTTATCATCGAAAAGGTTTACAGGGGTCCTTCCCTACGGATGTCGTAAATCCGTTCCTATCCCACATGACCTTGAATCTAATTAGGTATGTAAAAGTGTGGGGTTGTCACGATGACGATCGCTTCTAATCTCCACTCCTCCCAAAAGTCTGGGCGCTAAACTACCACAAACTTGCATGCTATTTTCTATAGGTACAATCTACTGGGGAAAGCAATTCATAAATGTACACACAACGCCGAGTGGTTGCAGCTGATTGTCAGAAGGCTGTGTGACGGTTTCTCAGCCATAACCCTGACACGAAAAATTATGTCAAAAAATGATCATACCATGTTAGTTCGGGGTGTACCCAAAATACCTTGAAATAATTTGACACCATAACAGCTAGTTTAACACGGGCATTGGACGCCTCAAAGGTTCGGCCTTAGGGCCTTGATACCGCCCTGATGTGAATAGTGTAAACCTTCCTGGAGTCCGCAATCACCATTGCTAACATCGCACTGATACCACAGCCATCCATTTCACACCTTTCATCAAGTGCGGCCTGTCGAAGTCAACGGATTGAAGATGAGAAGGACTTCAGACTCGAACCCCAACAAAATGGCGAGATCCCTCCAAAGCATGCCAGTTTTGGTGTACTCGTGGATAATTTTGGGTGGTAACACTCGCGACAACAAAACGCGGATCTCTCAGCAACTCAGATGCAGAGAGAATTTTAAAACTATTTTCCGCTATTACTCCTACATCAAGATCAATATTAAACTGCCTTCTGCAAGGCCCGGGTTGCGAAATAACGAACATCGGCATCCTGGTCGTTCTTCTGCTCTTGAAGAACGGGAACTATTTTTTCCCGCACTAAAGCGTGTCCCTCTGGTGTCGATCCAAAAGAGGCCGCAACGACTTCCAATGCCTTCGCGACATTAAATCGGATATTGGGTATAGGGTCTTTTGCTAATTCAAGAAGATGGGCAAGAATATCAGTGCGAATGATGTCAACGTTGAGAGCAGGAATAATTGTCTGAATAGGAACAACGTAAGTCCGTGATGAATGGAATGAGAACGAAACCACTCACGGCGATAGCCTGCACGGTGGTCATCCTAAACAGATAGTTGGGGTGTGTACCCATGCTCATGACTTTTGGAACGATGGCCACTTTTGCCCATTCAACTCCGAAAACCTCCGTCAAATTCTTCAGATTGATGGTGGCCGCTTCCCGAATACTATATACTGTGTCGCCTAACCACGACATGCAAAGATTTCCTAATTGTTCGTCGAAGAAAGGCCGACCAAGCTGCCTGGAGAGCAAGGGTATATACTCAATGATCGCCTGTCGAACTCGCCATGCTTTGTCTTCTGCCAACTCAACGATTGCTGGGAGGAGACTCTCTGAAAGTAACTCGATTCCGATAACTGTAGAAGACTACATCAGTTGATGCAAATTCAATGTCTTGAACGACTTACCTTGATTTACTGTCTCCAACTTGCTGATTATATTTAACCGAACTTCGGGGAACTCATCTTTGAGGAGGTGTAGGAAAAGGGGTAAAAGGTGTTCTATGGTGGCTTCTTTTCCCAGTAATGGAGATAAACCATTGATCTGGTTTGCAAGCGCCGCACGGACATGCTGTGAAGAATCTTGCGACAGATCGCGCACGCAGGGGACAATTCTCGCAAGGATAACCTCCTTATCCAGGAGTTTGGAGAATCCTGTAGACACAATTGAAGCAACAAAAGAGAATTGAAGCGACGTATGTACCTGGAATCTGAGATGCAGCAGCCGAACGTACTTCAGCTTCATTATCCTTCAGAAGTTGAACAAATTGTCCAATGAGCTCTTCCCGAACGATGTCTGTTCCAACAGCTTCTGCAAGCTGACTTCTACGTCAACGGAGGCCACTTACTCGTGGATGTCGACTTACTTCATTAAAATGCTGTGCAGCCATATACCTTACTCGCCAGCTCTTATCGCCAATACTTTGCTTAATCTGCCTTAGCAACTGCTCCTTGACTTCAGCAGGTGACAACCGTTTCGCAATCACGATCAAGTCCTCCACCGTTAACAATCTCACCGAGTCTTGATCATCTTGTTGGAGTTTTCGATAAATTGGCAAACCATCCGAGGTGATATGCTGTGTTGAAAAGTGTTCAAGCAATGGCTACGTTTTGATGTTGTGAGTATCCTGTCATCAAATGTTAGCAACTAAATTTCCATACCCCGAGCCATTTCGCAGCTGCCCTCCTGACCATAGGCGTGTCATCGGACCCAAGAGATGTAAACCCTTTTCGGAGATCGTCTTGGACATTTGGAGACACTTTAGAATAGACGGCAGAGTACAACGCAGCCGACGACGTTCGTGAAGTGAACCACTCTCCAGTTGACAAGCGCTTAATCAAGGGGACATAAAATTGTTCAATTTGTGCTTGGGACAGTACTGCTGCCACCTTCGTAATAGAATCTGCAGCCTAAGTAGGAAGATTAGAAGGAACAAAAGTTGTTTCAGGAGGAGAAACTTACTTTCTCTCGAACGAGAGTCTCTTCGACAGCAGAGAGGTTTTCAAGAGGTCCCAAAATTACGTGGGCGTGTTCAGGGCCACCAACGTACTGCTCGAAATGTTTTCCAAGTTCCTCAGCGAGAGCAAGCAATACTTCATCTTCATCATCAACAGAATCTTGCAGGAAGGGCATTAACTCTTCGCGTGCACGATCAGACCCAAGTGCAAGCGCAATCGTAGGAATGCTATGAATTGCATTTAGACGAAGCTGCACGTCTTCAGAACGTAACTCGTCCATGAGAATAGCAATTGGAGCTATCTAATGACCAAGCATAAAGATGAATATTTTCTGACGGTAAAAGGATTGCATACTTCATCTGGTTGGAAGCCTTGTTCCATATTTGACGCGTAATATTAAAGGTAGGAGATCTATAGTGTGTATGATGAAAATCAGAGAAAGATTATGCAACAGTAAAGGCAAGGTCGAGATCGCCAGATACCATGCACAACCGTGTTATGACGAGTTTGTTAGCCCTCGATCACATGATCGGCTATGATTAAGATTCAATATTCAATTATCAATACTGATACTAATAGCAGTGTGATTTCTTGGTAAAAGCCAAATCAGAATTGTACCACAGGTCCATCATCTAGCCTTTTTTAATTCAGATATGCCATTGGAGAAAACGGATGACAGGGTTGTTTTGAAGCATCCTAAGGTGACTGGACGTTTTCCTTCCTGGAGACGACTAATCATTGAGCAGGGCTCCTCTGCGGAAATTTTACTCTATGGGGCCACGGTAATTTCTTGGAAATGTGCAGACAATGATTTGCTCTTCCTCTCCTCAAAAGCATTTCTCGATGGATCGAAACCTGTTCGGGGAGGAATTCCTATTGTCTTCCCGTGTTTTGGTGCTCCTAGCCATCCTGATCACTCCAAGTTAACTCAACACGGTTTTGCGAGAAATGAAGTTTGGAAGTTCGAAAAGATCATCATGGATAATGAAACTGGCGTATCAGTGCGATTGAGTGTGTTGCCAGCTCTATCCTGTCGTTGTAATCTAACACACTGGACAGCACTAGAGGCTAACGATCGCATCAAAGAGATATACTCAAAGCCTTTCAAGCTGACTTACGTTGTCACACTCTCAGAACACCAGCTTAACACCAACTTGCAGGTCGAAAATATATCTATGACGGAAACGCTTGAGTTTCAAGCGTTGTTGCACAATTATATACGTGCTCCTGCCGACTTGGTCTCTATCACCCCGCTCAGAGGATTATCTTACTATGATAAAACTGAGCCCACGGAAGAGGCTCGTGCTCAGCCAAAGGTCGAGACTCGGGAGGAAGTCACTGTAACAAATCCGACTGACTCGGTATACGAGAATGGGTCCCTGAAATATAACGTTGCGTGGTTGGGCTCCCATATTGAGATAAGGGCCAAGAACTTCAAGGACGTCGTGGTCTGGAACCCACAGGAAGAGGGCCGTAAAATGGGTGACATGGAACCCGATGGTTGGTCAGTAATCTGTTTTCCTCAATGTCGACTCTTTAGTGAAATGACTTTCAAATAAGGAAAAAGTATGTTTGTGTAGAACCAGGACATGTCCGAGGGTTTATATCTCTCGAACCAGGAAAGGACTGGTTGGGACAGCAGGTACTTTCTGTACTGAACTAGCAAATGTCATCATTTACAGTTACAAAACAAAGCGGTGCTTTATGTAAACATCAAATAAATACGATCCGTTTCGGAGACCGCACCTCTGGATTGACATGACTCCAACACTCATCAAGTTCCTGTCTCTGAACGCAACAACCGCCCTCTGTTGTGATATCTAACATTTTAAAATGTCTGGCAGTTCAGGTACATCACAGACCTCCCAAACATCAGGAAAATTACGTGTCCGTATCAACCAGATTGACTATACTCTCATTCCTCCTGGAAACCTTGACAAATCCAACCTTCCACGCGTTCCTGTTATCAGAATCTTTGGGTCATCGTCTACTGGACAAAAAGCATGCGTTCATGTACATCAGGTGTACCCATATCTCTTTATTGACTATCCAGGTCCGTTGACACCTCATCATGGTGAGTCTTTCTCTTTGTTCAAGTATGCAAGGTCTGAAGTGTCCAGTCAATCGCTACACATCTAAGCTCTTAAGATCTTTGAATCATGCTGTTGCTCTGTCCCTCAAACGGAATCCGAGTTCACCAAAGTCGCAGTTCATACGCGCCATTGTCCTCGTTAAAGGGATTAACTTCTACGGTTTTCATGCATCATATACTCCCTTTCTTAAAATTTTCGTAGCAGATCCCGCTCATGTCAACCGGATAGCAACAATTCTACAGTCCGGTTCTGTAATGAGCTCTCGCTTTCGTGTATATGAAAGCCATCTCAGTTACATTCTTCAATTTCTTTGCGACTTTGGGTTGTATGGATGTGGCATCATTGAGTTAGAAGATGCCCTTGAACGATGTGCCGAAACGAAAGATGAAGACGAGGGACTTTCTTCCGGTACTCCAGAGAGGGTCAAATTTACACCTTCCTCATACTTTCGCGAGTCTCGTCTACCTTTAGAAGTCGACGTCATAGCTCCTCAGATCTTGAATCGACATCGCATTGTGCCCAGGAATATTCACCATAAACTCCAAATTCCTGCATCACCCGAGCCATCTGAACAACTAGTGCTCAGTGTCCGTGAACTCTGGGAAGACGAACGAAAGCACCGTCAAGAACTCGGCCTTCATCCATCTCCGGAGATTCCCATCGATCCAAGTGAATCTTCTCGAGGAAAGGGAGGTGAATGGGTTGCAGAAGCGAGATGGTGGGACGAGATTGTGCAAAGGATAGAACGTGATCGGGATAACCAACAGACGAATGGTGAAAGTGTACAAGAATGGGAACGATTCGTCATGACCACATTTGAAAGTATCGAGGCAATCTGGGATAAGGAGTACAGGGTATGGAAGCCTGCGAAACAACAAAAGGCTGAAGAAGACAAGACGAAGTCTTTGGCCGGCGATTACTCTTGGGAACGGAAGGACAACAATTTTGATGAGGGAGATGGCCCTATCGATGTCGATATTTCCATGCTTTCTGAGCGAGATATGGATCAGCTAGACGAAGACAGTGAAAGGCAGGAAGAGCCAAGAATGGATGGCCAACCCGATGAAGACGGCGACGATACTGATGTTGAAGAGGATGACATGTACGCCGATGATACAGACCTCCCTCTCGATGATATCAAAGAAGACACGGTAGTTCTGGACGAAAGGTACCACGACAACACCTCTTTTTTGAATGAATGAATGATTCTCTTTTCATTTTAGTAATGACCCATTTATGGAAGATTATGAGGGAAGTCAAGAGAAGTTGGAGTACAGGTTGAGCAGGTGACTGTGACGCAACTAAAGCTTTCCCTGCAATTGACTCGTTCTAGTCCGCCAGCCCTTCAAGACTGTGATTCGCTGGAGAGGGACAGCTCCCCAGTACCATCCAGGTAAGCAATGCACTTAAATGAGGTTGGACGGCACTGAGAAGGATGTACAGGAATAATCCCCCACAACTTCTATCCCTCGAAGCTGGTGGAGGGAGTCCAGAGCCAGTCAATCCACATTTCCAACCTTCTTTTCGTCGATTAGACCAGGAATCTGACGACGTGCCAATTCTAGAAGTAGGTAGAGATGGAGAATACGACACCTTTGACAATCCCCCAGAAAAAGACCCTTCACAGCCAGTGTTACCTCTAACTGCAGAGGATCGCTCCTCTCTCATCAACGCTCGTGCTATCGAACCTTCTCGAGCGTTCAACACTTGTAAAGCAATCAATACAAATCGATATATTTACTCATTACAGCCCCCGACTGTTGCAGAGCTAAGAGATCAACTTCAAGTACTTGGCCTTCCCAGCAAGATCTATCAGGCACCATATTACTCCAAGGATTCTGATATACCTGAATCGAGCAAGGAATACGCTGGCCTGACTTATCGGCTAAAGGGTGGCCAAGGTATCGCATGGCTTGAAGAATGGTCCGATAATACATTTACCGGCAAGGAATTATCCATGCAGAATCATAGCATATTGGACAGGAAGGTCGAACTTAACCCACTTGGTATTGGGGGTTGGGAATATGCAAGTCATCCACCAAGTGTGACAGAAGTCCGTCAATCTTTGGGCCTTCTGTTACGTACTTCAAAAGCTCAAAATATGAAGCTCCGGTCCCAGGTACGAGACTTAAAATAAATCTATTCTAGAATTCGTTGCCCAGTTTTTAGCAGATCGAGGGACCCACACAAGCTAACATATATGGGTTCAAAACATCACCTACTGGTGACACTAATGCAGCACGAGAGACTGCAAATCTGAGTGTCATGTCGCTGGAATTGTTTGGCAAGTGTTTTTCTTGACTTCTGTACACAGGACATATAATATTTCGCTCGATTTAGCAACGACAGAGGGTGAAAAAGTTCCCAACCCAGAAACGGACGAAGTTCATGCCATTTTCTATGCGTATCATGTGGCTGGGATGGAAGTTTCGCGCTCCGGAATCCTTGTTCAAAATAAACCCAACATTTCCCAGAAAAGGCTTCGACAGGTTCACACAAAGATCTTCGACGGTGAACTTGACCTGCTGAATGGTTTGGTCGATCTGGTTATCGATTTAGATCCTGATATTCTTACAGGATGGGAGGTTCAGATTAACTCTTGGGGTTTTCTGGAGGCTAGAGGTGATACATATGGTGCTATTCAAATAGAAAACTACGTTTCCGATTTACTGACGACACTTCAGGCATTACTATTTCGGAACTCATATCCCGTGCTCCACCAAGGCCGTCTTGGGGTGCTTCTGCAGACCGATGGGCGTCACGCAAAGCATCCACATTCAAAGTTGCTGGTCGTCACGTCTTCAACCTATGGCGAATTATGCGCGCTGAGAAGACTTTGAACTTTTATACGTTTGAAAGCGTGGTTTTTGATGTACTCCGGAGAAGGTAGACTCCCAATTCCATCTCGTTGTGTACCCAAGCTGATCCTACTTTCGGGATTCAGAGTGCCCAAATACAGCTTTAGGACATTGACGGAATGGTATCATAGTCCTATGGCCGCTCATACTGCGATGCTATTTCAACACCTCTTTATGCGCGTACATACCAATCTTGAACTTCTGGAGGAAATTGATGTTGTAACTAAGACGGCGTGAGTTACTTCAGGCTGAAGACTTGACGTCATCTCAAAGGAATCCGACAGTGAATTCGCCAGAGTTTTTGGAGTAGACTTCTTTTCAGTCCTGAGTCGTGGGTCGCAATTCAAGGTGGAGTCATTTATGTTCAGGATAGCAAAACCAGAATGTTTTGTTCTTATCTCACCAAGTCGAGACGACGTGGGTGTTTCTTTTGCAGTTGGGAGGGCGTTGTTCTAAGGAGTTTCATACAGGTCGGCAGGCAGAATGCTGCTGAATGTATGCCTCTCATCATGGAACCTGAATCTGCGTTTTACACGAGCCCTCTCCTCGTGTTGGACTTTCAGTCGCTGTATCCTTCTGTCATGATAGCATATAACTATTGCTATTCGACTTGTCTTGGTCGAGTGACAAAGTTCAAGGGGTCTTATAAATTCGGGGTTGAACCTCATCTCGATATTCCGCCTTCATTGCTTGAAAAACTCCGTGATTACATTACTGGTCTGTGTAAAATCTCCTTCATACCAATAACCTGATTTCATGCTGGTTTTAGTCGCCCCAAATGGTATCATGTATGCTAAACCTACTATCCGTAAGGGTCTCCTGGCTCGCATGTTGGTAGAGTTGCTGGACACGCGAGTTATGGTGAAGCAGGCGATGAAGCGTGTTGGAATAGACAAGGTAAGCTGACACCATTATTGTGATTTTTCGGTATTTATTCTCTGTAGGCTAGGAAACGCATCCTTGATGCTCGGCAGCTCAGCTTGAAGTATATCGCGAACGTGACATATGGATATACGAGCGCCACCTTCTCAGGACGGATGCCCGCTGTTGAGATTGCTGATAGCATTGTTCAAAGCGGGCGGGAAACGCTTGAAAAGGTGGGTATATGTGTTTTTGATTGGCATAGATGTCCCAACAAGATTGCGACGGTAGGCGATAGATGTCATTGAGAAAACTGCGAAATGGGGGGCCAGAGTAAGAAATCTCTTTTACTTACTAACTTTCATTCTTTTAAAGAATCACTCAGGTTGTCTATGGAGACACGGACAGTGTCTTCATGTAGGCCGCGTTTCTTTCCTGATGCTGTTATTATTTTATAAGATTCCCGTAGATCCCTCCCTGGAAAAACAAAGGAACAAGCATTCTCGATCGGCTACGAGATTGCCGAGAAAATCACGTCAATGAACCCTTCACCCGTAAAGCTGAAATTCGAAAAGGCAAGTTAGTTGCATCCCGCCAAACAGCTCAATTTACAACTGGATTCAGGTGTACCTCCCTTGCGTGCTGCTGGCTAAGAAACGTTATGTTGGCTTCAAGTATGAAGGAATAGATGACGTTGAACCGGTCTTCGATGCCAAAGGTATTGAAACTGTTCGGCGAGATGGGGTCCTTGCACAGCGGAAGATGGTCGAAAATTGTATTAAGTTCGTGTTTACTTCATTTATCGAGATCCCTCGAATTCTCAACAATCGAATGGTAGAAAATTGTTTCGTTCCCAGGATTTAAGTGAGATCAAAGACTACTGCTGCCGGTCTTGGACGAAGATATTGGAGAACAAAGCTCCTGTGCAAGATTTCATTTTTGCCAAGGAAGTGAGGATGGGAACGTATAGGTTGGTCTGCTTAGCCCCTTGCCCATAGTTCTGATGGTATTTCAATACACTATTAGTGAAAAAGGCGTCCCCCCTCCAGGTGTTGTAGTTGCAGCTCGGCGAATGGTTTTGGATCCTAATAACGAAGTCCAATACGGAGATCGAATCCCATACGTGATTGCGCGGAGCGCCACAGGGGCGAGGTTGGTAGATAGGGCCATGGATCCTCTGGAGTTTATGAACAACAGGTGAGGAAGTTTTATGATATCACCATAGTTAATTTCTCATCGATAATCAAGTCAAATCCACCTCGACGCAACATACTACATTAGACGGGTGTTAATTCCTCCATTGGAAAGGGTATTCAATCTTGTCGGCGCGGACATCCAACAATGGTTTAACGAAATGCCAAGGACACTCGTTCCTGAGGTTGTCTCTCCACGAAAACAGAAGATCGTGAGACGCGAAAGTCCAAATAAGAGGAATATTAATGAACATTTCTTGAGCATGCAATGTCTTTCTTGTGGGGAGTCTGCTGGACAAGGTGAAGACATTTTCTGATCACTGGAAGGATACACTCAACCCACTCAATGTCAGGTCTATGTGATACGTGTTCCATCTCACCCCAATCAACGATTTCAAACCTTCGGTCTCGGATACAAAAACGAGAAACACGACTTGTGAATGCGCATATGGTTTGCGCAACCTGCACAGGCTCGGCCCCTGCAGATGCTGTTCAATGCATTTCATTAGATTGTCCTTGGTTTTACACGAGAAGAAAAGCAGAAGCTGAGACGGAGGTCGTTGCTGCACTTGAGGAATTGTTAGAAACTAAATGGCATGGAGAGGAAGCGAGTGATGTTCAAGTTTGTGAATTGGCTAGCGATGACGATATTTATGTAGTCGATGATTCAGATTGAACTTTTATCTGCATAGGGTTTAGTTTACAAAACTGCAATTTTACTCGCAAACGATCAAGGAAGAAACTCATGGTGACTCAATTGGGTTCTATCAAGACATATAATAGATCAGACGCATTTAGACAACTTGATAACCTCCAGGCGCAGTTTGCGGTTGTTTATGATTTGAGGGGATAGTTCCAGTTGCAGCTGGCGGTGGTGGCGGTCTTGTAGGATTGCGAATGAAAGCCGCAGGCGGGTTATCATCGTCTAGATTTTGATATCCCTCTCTTCCATTAGCCGACAAACCTCCGGGCATGGACCATACTAAAGGGGACGTTACTTCGTTTCTTTATAACCACTTCGAGAACACCAACCTGCAGGACCAGACACCGATCCCAGACTCATACCGAAATGACCAGCCGCGAGACCTCGTTGTCGAAGCGACATCATGAAGGCGAAGAGGGTTGGTATCTTGAGGAGAAGGAGAAGGATGGTGAGGAATCTGAAGAAACCATGTTGTTCGTTCTTAATTGTCCAAATTATGTC